>JAHPZR010048775.1:0-15164 GCA_019787425.1 Platygyra sinensis | reverse complement strand
ATGTACACGAGGCGTCTTTGCAGTATTGCAAAAATCCAATTTACTTCGGTATTTCAGATTTGATTGGCGTTGCAACAGAAGAAAAATAAAAAATGTTTTGTCAAGGCCATTAGGCAAGATATGACCTGCTTCGAGACAGGACATCAGTTTCTTTGATCTTAGGTGTCGCGGCCATAGTTATGTCTGGTCACGACATAAGGGTCGCACATGTCGCGAGCATGCAATATAAACATCGAATCCGTAAGTGCGACCCCTGCCTTAGCTATACTACAAATTGTGCAATTAGAGACCTTAATCATATCTATTAATAACAAAATTCTTGATTGTGATAGGTTCTCTGTGCACCTTATTTGTCACCTAATTGGTGCGCGATCACGTGGATGTCCAGTTTTAACTTTTTGTAATTGGATACCTGAGATTTGATACCCATGTGATTTTCATGCCAATTACATGTGCTTTCATGGCTTTTTCTCGCAATGTTTCACACAGTTTTTAACACTTATAGTGCTACAGATGTTTTTGGTCAAAAGAACTTCCCAAACATAAAAGACAAGTATTCTAAATTCCAAAATTTGTTAGAGATACGCTTAATTAGTAATTGGACCCCGTTTCGTACAATTCAGGTTGTAATCATCATCAACTTTTCAAATCAGCCTCGCACTTTGTGCTCGTCTGATTTTGAAATTACTCGCAAGATTACTCCCTGAATTGTACTTCACTCCGTCCAATTACTATTATCAATTGTTATTTCTTTTAAGAATATGCCATGCACAGTACACACATTTACTTTCTTTCTTTGTTATGTTCATTTGCATAATTTACTGTTTATGAAAGATAGGATTTATGTCCCCCTCCATTATGATACATACACAGTGTATCAGTGACAGTTGTTTTCTTTTTAAGGCTTTGAAAAATTCTATCCCAATGCATCAAAAAAGAAATCAGAAAAAGGTATGACTACTTACATTAAATGGTATACTTATTGAATGCTGTACGTTAGAGGTCTGACTGCAAAGACTGAATAACATTTATCTGAGTTACAGTATATCATGCCATAGAAAATAAGCCAATATTGCACAGGAAAGCAGTTGTATATTTGGTGGTGTTTCACCCAATCTTAACTGTACATATGTTGCGTTCATGGTGGCGGCCACTGTATTCTCTAGGGGATGGTATGAAATGGTTATGCAACACTCTTTCATGGGGCTCGTGTGTACATGAATACAAAGAAAATACAAGTGACTCATGGGATATTCCATGGTGGGCCACTTGATAGTGTCGTATTTAACTAGTATGTAATGTGATAATCCATGTTCCAATGCAGACAATCTTTCTAATTCTGTTGGTGACCCCTTAGTCATTGTTTATTGTACAGTACATGAACCTTACTTGCACTCTGATCTCTATCCCTGTAATTTCAACTCCATTTTCCCATAATTAAACATTTTCAGATACACTGACCTACTTATTGTCCTTATGAACTGTAGATCATGCATTCAATAATCTGTTTTTACTTTAATTTAGACTTGGGGTCTAACCTTGATTTCACTATTTTCCAGGTGCAGCTGAAATTTAGCTTGATTACTGCAACTTCCAATAATACTCGAACACTGCTCAATCTACAATTAGCTTTTTGACTGCCATCTCCTCTCAGTAAACAGATGTCATATTGATAGGTCACATTTGAGGGCTGTGTGATTGGTTGATTTTGATTCATTTTGTTTGTTTATTTTTTATGAAAAGAGTGGGAGATTATTGTCACCATCACTATGATCAGCAGCAGCACAAATCACAGTTGTTACATAGGTTTTTTAAAAACAGCTGAGTTTGCATGTTATTAAACTGAGGCACAGTTATGATATAATTAATATGTTTGGTCCAGAATTATGAAAGACATTAGGCATTTTGTCATAACAACACAGGTCATTGGTCTTTTCTCTGATTTGACAGCATCAAATTCCAGTAAGAAAGAGAACTCGGGAGGCAGAAGAGAATCATCAGGGGTGGTGACAGTGGTGGAGGAGGTAGCAGCGGCAAACCACCTGGCGATGATTGGTGGAAGAACCTGTTTGAAAACCCACAGCAGATTGTCATAGCTGCAGCATTAGCAGGTGCAACTGCATTATTTCTCTTGTTCTCAGGAATTGAGACAAGAGAGATAAATTGGCAAGAATTTAGAACAAAGTATCTCGAGAGAGGAGAGGTGAGATTCTTAAAGTGTTTTTTTTCTTAGCTGTTACAAAAAAGAGATTGAAGTACTAGGATGGAAGACCAGAATGTTCATGTACAATGTTAAATAGTGAATGGAACATCAATCAGAAAAGAAGTGCCACTTAAGATCCTTGCCTTTCTCTCTCACGTGCATATCGTCTTCAATCTTGTTCACTTCCATTGCTGAGCCAATTCTTCTTCTAAAGTAAGTTTGGTGAGTATTTCTTACAATCTTGTGTCGTTGATCTCTTATCCTCAGGTGGAAAAACTTGTTGTTTCAAACCAGACTTTAGTCAAAGTTTTTCTGAAGAGTGATCCAAACAAGGTACATACATTTATCATTAAGATTAATAGTACATGTGTAGCAAATAGTAAATATTTATGCTGCTTTTATTATCAAAATAAATAGACCTTTTGAATTGGAGGTGAAGAGTTGATTGGAAGTGTACATTATTTGTGCTCACAACTCACTTTCTTTTGTCTTTAATGTGAATACAGAGCAATCTTTGTTTCACCATTGGAAGTGTTGAAAGTTTTGAGCGCAGCTTGGAGGCTGTTCAGCAGGAAATGAATATTGATCCCGCATTCTGGATTCCTGTTACTTATGTTAAGGAGTCAGAATGGCTGTAAGTTTCAAGTGAAATATCACATTTCTATACAGTACTTTATTGCATGTTGGCTTTGATGAGTACATCCAGTCAGAACACATTGTCTGAATGTCTTAGACATGTAACTTTGGATTCAAGAAGTGTTGGAGTCTGGAGTTCAATGAGGGTTCTCCGTAGAGGATATAGTGTCCCCAGTTAATTTGTTATCAGTCTAGTTTTAATGTTTTTTTACACTCAAACTAAGTCTCTCCCATTCATTCATACAAGTACATGTGTGTTCCAATTAAAAATGTTTGCAGCACTATTATTATTACATATAAAATTTCATGGCACTAAATAAAACCAGAGATTTTCAGATGTACATAATTCGTAGTCTTGATTACCATAATTGTTATTAATGGTTCACAGGAAGGAAGTGATCAAGTTAACTCCGACGTGCTAATCATTGGCTGCATAGTGTACTTCAGTAGAAGGCTTTCCAGTGGAGCCAGAGGACAAGGCGTAAGTTGATATAGTTTCCATCATATTCATTCGCAAGTGCACATCTCCATTATGTTTATAATTCTTAAAGTGCCACTAACCCCCAAATTTTTTTTTGCTAATATAAATTTCCTTTTTCTCCCGATCACCTTTGCGAAAAAATTATCGTTGTAGCTACTTTTGTTAATTTTCTACGAATTTTCAAAGTTTATAATTTTGCACATTTCCATGTTCACGACCAAGGAGTAGCGGAGAATGGGACGAGTTGGCTTCTGACGTCATTTCGGGAATAACAATGTTTTCTTTCTGAGAAGAATGTATGCGAGCATGCGATTGTGTGTGTCAAAATCGTTGCAGAATGCAAGGAAGATGTGTTGTTGGAGACTGTAGCAATACAGGATACGCAGGATAGAGTATTCCTCTTCATTCGATACCTATATCCCGATGAAACTCGACCAGAAATGAGAAAAAGACCAAAGAAGTGGGCTGATCTGTGCGAAGCAAAAGTCGGGGAGCCGTCGAGGATTTCTTCGATCTCAGGTTTGCCGGTACTATAAAAACCTATAGCTTTCTATGGCCTGTATATTCTTCTCTATCTCTAGCGGAAAGCGTGACATTTTCATGGTACTGCATACGACGCGAATTTGGATAAGCTGGAAGCCATCTGACAATTCCAAGCGCAAGCAATCGATCCTCCAAGTCCATCACATGAAATCACACGGTAAACTAAATGCATCTGTTTTTTTACTCGAAATAGACGCATTTTTAAACGAAAAGTAAACGAAATCTGCGTCCTACGTGTACAAACGAAGCGATTCAGATTGTTGAGCCTCAACTGGTGAACTAGCTATGTATTTGTGGATTTTAATAAAAACACACGCATACCGGAAGCCGTAATCCGACCGTGTATCTCAATAGCCATACGCAAATACAGAATTCTTTCGTTCTTTAAGCTTCGTCTTTGGGAAACGAAATATATCTAAATTTCAAACTTAGAATGGATCAAGCTTTTATAACTATGTGAGAAAAGTGAATCAAACGATTAAGACTCGACTCTAGACCTAGCAACAGAGTTCGTTGTGCTGAAAGAAGAATTCATGCGATTATCAGTCAACCGAAACGCAACTAAAAAGTCGAGAACTCCCAGGTTATTTGCGTACGTAAAATGGATATTTCATTCAAAATAACAGTGAAGTAGAAATGTGTTCATTTAACTGATACTATACTGAACCTCTTTTCAATATCCTATGAAGGATTTGTCATGATTTAGTGGTATGAAATATGCAAATTTGTATAGCTTGTGTTCGTGCATACTAAAATTACACAGTGATTGACTATGCATATACTACGGTCGGGCGACAGTAATGAAGCGAAAATTTACCTCGTCTTTGGATATTGTTTGCCGACGTCTCTGCTTATTTCTCATGTTAAAACTGTTTTCAATCATTGATCTGGCGAAGTAGACAGAAGTGGACCATGACTGCATCGCATTTTCACTTGTATTTCGGGGGAAATTAGAGTGTGAATCTAAAAATGTTTTGATACTCCGAAATCTGCACGTTCCTTAAAGCCAACTTACCAACTCTTCGTGTCTATAGACACCTTTAAGAGCTGTAAGCTAACTCTACCTCGAAATATACGACATGACTTTAATGGGGACAGGAAAAGTCTGAGCTGTCTACCTACAGTGGGGGGGTACGCGTACAGCTGTCACCAGATTCTGACTGACGTGTCCTTAACAAGAATTTGTAAAGAAACAAAAAGTCTGTGTTGTGTTACCCGTGTACAGTGTATCTCACAATTTTCCTGCAATCCTCGTTCTCGGCACTCCTCTGGTTGCCGCCCCCACAGTTCTCGAAAATGTTCTGCACCACCCCGTTCTCGCTTTTTTGCCTCATATTTCTTGCGATCCAAGACCACTCAGCCTAAATTCCCCCCCGCAGACAGTTTTTTTTTTGAGCCCTGGATATTGGTTTAGACAGGTTATCTGAAAGAATCTGATATTTATTTTTATCCCCTTTTTCCCTTCCCCCCCTCCTAAAATAATCATACAAAAGTGATACCCCCTGCAGCCATAACCTACTTAGCCCATGGGAGGGAGGGAATTGCTGGCCTTTTGTTGTTCCCCCTCTTTTCGTTGGTTTTTGAAGGTACAGTGTACAACTGTAGCTCCTTTTACTGTGACAATCAAGGCTCAAGGGGTTCAAGAAATTTGCTTTATGAAAAACATACACTTAAAGCCACTGAAATCGCATGTGTGCTCATACACGGCTTTCCCCTGGACGAAATATTTACACCCCCCGCAAAGTGGGTGAAATTTAAAGGAGATATTATTTTTGGACAAAACCAAGATTGGACCTTGTTTAGCAAAATGACCCCCAACCCCCCCACCCCCCCCAAACCCCCCCCCCCAACACGTGATCGAACAGCCATCCGACCATGACCGATTACTAACATATGATTCTCCAGTTCATAGTGATCAATGCTATTTAATCAGTTCGGAAAGTTTTAAAGTGGAATCAATTTACTATTGAGAGATTATTGACAGGCCAGTTCAAAGTAGCATGCGTTCAATGCCACATTTTTCTGTTGACAAGTTTGAATTGGTGAAGCTTATTATTTTGTAAATAGGCCTTAATTTACACAATATTGTAAAGGGATAAAAAGGTGGATCGGATTCACATGCCATTCGCGTTGTGTGTGTACAACATGTTAGGGTACTATTTGTTGGGGTTGGGACAATCAAACAGCAAAATTTTACAACAAAGGAACACAAGCGTGAAATGATCTCAGTATTCAAAGTAGGTAATGTAAAAGACGAGAGAGAGAGAGAGCATTCTATCCACTCACCACGATCATCATAATATTATTAAGTGCTTTACCACCAGTGGACCTGACACCGTCAACAATAGCTTGCTCATACTCGTCCAGGTACTTGTTAAATGGTAACTTGTATTATTTAAGGGATGTTGCAGGGATGTCGAGGAAAAGCCAGACTGGAAATAATTGGAATTTTGTGAAGTTCCTAAAAATACTTCCTCAAAAATCCCCAACAGTATCATGAGCGTGGGGCCAGAATCCAGAAGCAGAATACCGAAGGGAACTGCATGCCTACATGAACATTACGCGTAGTTGCAACCTGAAAAGATTAGTGGAACCTGGTACAATTAATGATCCTGGTCAACCTGTCATATAGATGGTTTATAGCATGAGCAGGATGAAAAAGTGAGTGCTCTGCAGTCCTCTGTAGATTCTCTCTGTTCAGAAATTTTCAGTGCTAACTAACTATGAACTAGTGCAGACATATCCTCAGATAGTGCAGAGTGTTATGCGGACTGTAAGTACATTTTGAGTCATCAGCTGCCTGTGTGTAACTTGTTAGTTCAAGGCCCAAAAATAACTTACAATTACTGTTTGTCAAGAAGGTTTTAAATTTTACTGTGGTGTTTTACGTTGAATTTCGTTTATTTTTAATTCATTGATACGTTGAACTAGCAGACGTGATAATTTTATTTTTTCAACGCCAACATTTGTAACTTGATACTTTTGTTTTCCTCGCAAAGTTTGTAACATGATACCCTTGTTTTCCCAAAAACATATAAAGGAAAATATGCTGGCTTTTTTCCTGCTGGAGAAAAATGAACTAATGTTATTAACTTATGAAAAAAATGGAAGAGGAATGATTTTGTTTCATTCAAGAAGCAAATTTTCATATCATCCATAAACAGTTACTAATTTAATTATCAAATAGTCGCGTCGTGTCTCGGAATAGCACGTTTGTCACGACATTACTACCGTGTGCTTTTTAATGTCGCTACATTTGTAACTCGGAAATGTTTAGGGTGAATACATTTGTGAACTTCTTGTTCTCTTTCATGGGGCGAGAAAATAAACAGACGGCTGAGAAGATCCATTCGTTTCCCTCTTTAAAGCTTAGCAAACACGAAATAGTTTGAAAATAGCACACAACATTTTTTAACCGAGCTAGGGATGATTCCAAACGATACGCTGTCACAAAAGCCTTCTTTGCACTTAAAAGGAAAACTGACATTACCTGAAATATAACTGCTATCGCCCGTTAAGAGGAGTGTGGTATCGCACGCATGAATGCTGAACTCGAGAACGGATTGTATCATCCTGACAGTGCTAGAGCGCATGCGTCTTACATGTTGTGTTCTACCACAAGGAAAAGCACTTAACGTTCAAGTGTAATTGTGTATGAAACGTATCGTTTACCTAACATATAGTTAAACACTAATGCTAATCAATCTGCGTATGCGCTTCAAGCAAATTGTTTTTGTTCTTAAGAGCGAAATAGTACCACAAGGATAACAAGAGAATATTGGAATCATATATAGTTTTCTGATGTTATGAAAGAAGTAATGTAAGTATGGTACGTTTTACGTAGCAATCAAAGGTACCTACCCCACCCGCTCAAAACAAGGCTAATTAATTAATTGAAATTAATTAATTAAACAAACATTAAAGTTTACACCTTATTGCCATAGTGCCTTATTGCCATATTGCATTAGCGGCGTACACCCCCAACCATCCCAATAGTGCCTCTGCACTAAAAAATGTAAATTGGAAGACAAGTAAAGTAAAATGATGGCTAAGCAAATTTGAGAGCTGCTCGTCTGAAGGGCGACGCTGGAATTTAAGTTTTATTTTTACTCTGCTGAGTCAATAGATGCAACAGCCTTTCCTCTGTGAATCCAAACCTCGATCTTTCCCCTCCGATCCCCCTTCCAATAGAGAGAACTTTGAAATTCCTAATTCTTAGACAAATCTCAACATAGAATGAGAGTGTAGGATTGTCAAAAATAACCAACTGCTGCTAAATACCATCTGCTTCATGATCAGGCTGGGCCAGCTAATCTGGCATCATGGCATCAGCCCCCTATGTATCCAGCATAGCACTACATAAGACTGTAACGCTTCATTACAACCCTGATAGTGAAAAGATGATATTGGATTCACACATGACACAAGTGTAAGACAAGAAGAAACAAAATTTCATGAGCTTCTTATCAGTCTCGAGTGGCTAGAGGCACAGGCTTCCTAGTGTTCACTCACCCAGGGGTCATAGGATTTGATTACCTGTACTGTGGACTGATTTTTTTTGTCCCCACACTCGTGTTATGTTTGAGCAATTCACCTTTCACATTGTCAGTGTACTAAGCTTAAATTCACAATAGGTCATTCAATTTATAACCATTCACAATGACTTGGGCAGTGCTCATCCTAGCAGTATCGCAGTTTACAACCCAGTCCACATACTGAACGGGTCAGAGTAACTATGACCTTGCCTCTCCATTGAGTTCTCATAGCTACCTCAGGTGGATAGAAGTGCCTGCCCCGGTGTTTTAGGCGTTGGTCGGGCTGGTTCCATTCCTATTCACGGACTCAGATTTTTTCCTTTGCCCTATGCTTTTACATTTATATTGATCAAGTTCCAGCTTTCACATTTCAATTTACTGAGGCTTTAAAAATCCACCATTTCTATTACTTTTCACAAAACCCTGATAATATGTCTGATAACCTTAGTGATGTTGCCAGGGAAGCTATGTTGTCAGGACCACCGCAGGCACTGGTTTTAAAAAACCCTTGCGTTGCCAAGGCTGTGGCTTGGAGAGGCACAAGGTTCCTTTCTTAGCTATCTCAGGAATCAGAGTTCTGCTGAACTGTTTTCTGTAGGGTGGTTGGTCCAGCAAGGGTCAGAGATTTTGTGGGTTGCACAAGCAAGAAAGAACTTGCCACCTTGTATTATATTGTTTATTGGGATCTGACATTGTATGCTGTTGGCCGAGCCCAGTGGAAGAGCTGTGGTCCATATTGTGTGGTCACGCATGAGAGGGAGAACACCCTTAAACCAGACTGCATTGAGTTGAGATAAGGGGATGGTGAAGTTAAAATAAAGGTCCATGTCTTTGTTCTTATGTACAAAGTTAATGTATCTGTGAGCACTGAATTTAGACATCAAGCTTGACACATATAATTGTATGTGAAAGAGCGGTCCTTCAACTTTTGATTCAACTGGACTTCCTAAGCAACTCATT
The DNA here is from genome assembly GCA_019787425.1 of Platygyra sinensis. Lineage (NCBI taxonomy): Eukaryota > Metazoa > Cnidaria > Anthozoa > Scleractinia > Merulinidae > Platygyra > Platygyra sinensis. The sequence goes on along the minus strand of JAHPZR010048775.1, from coordinate 5,806 downwards.
TGATCTACCCTTCTCAACAAACCTCCATTAATAATTCATCAAGTTAAAACAAAGAAAATCACCAACCGCGTGAAGGAGGTTTTGGAAGAACGCCGAAAATCTTCATAATTATGCATAGAATTTTGACGGATTTTTTTTCCTTCTCCTTTTACCCCTTTAAGTTTTTCTTTGATTGTTTTCCGTATCTGCAGGGAAAGAGTATATCAAAACAACCTCGAAGAGCCAGGTGTTTTGTTTTTTCATCGGCTTTAATCCAAAACACACACCTCCCGGAATTTCGTCAAAAATACTCCGCTGCGCGTCGTATTTTCAACTCATTTCTCGGTGTTTGGATATCCTGATGCAATACAACTGTCTCTCGTGTTTAGCTATATACTTGAAACCAAAGCATCAAAGTTGAAGCCATCATCCCTTCCTACATACCAGGTACACTTCTGAAGGGGAACACAATATCAAATTGAAAAACAGGAAAAACATGGGAATATGGATATCCACTGATTGCCAACAACTTGAACAGCCAAATGTACAGTGTACAATATGTGTATTATATGCTAATAGTTTTACTGAAACAAGCAAAACAGTAATACCTGTTAAAAATAGCTTCAGGAACCCCGTTCTCAACCTTTGAGACTGGACCTCAACTAATTATTATATTTAAGTGTACAGTATGTTTCTTTACCGCAATATTTCAATGAAGCCAGTGTGTGTTTTTGTTTCAACCGTCAGGGGGACTACAGTACTTACCATTAGTTTAGTTGTCCCTTCTTGGGAGGACTGTGAAGTAAATGTAATTTCTGTACTAGTATACTTTGTTATTGCTGTTGCAAGCAGTGTTTGATGGCATCCTTGGAACCCCGGGGCTACTAGCCGCAGACTGATGCGAGATATTGGCCCCTCGCTGATTGGCCCGGAATTTGAATGACAAAGAAGACACTGTCTGGAAAAACGGTTCAGAAAAAGAGTAAGTTCCCAGGGGGCTCTCCCGCCTCCATTGAAACGTAAACTTTCCAGATCATCTTATTTAAGGCTTCAGTTCATCCACAAATGTAGTGGTATTGTCAGGCACAAACAGACCTGATGTGCTTGATCCTGCACTACTGAGACCAGGCCGGTTTGATAGACAGATTCATCTCCCTCCTCCGGATATCAAGGGAAGGTAAGAGAAGCAATGTAACACTCTGGAATGTAACTGTCTGTGTGTTAAGAAACATAGCCAATATTCTTACTTTGGTACAATTTTGTATATGTTAAAGTAAGTCACTCCACTCTCATGGTTCAGTTCTTTTTTTGCTAAGAAGGAACATGTTGGTGATTAATGCCTTTTTATGCCAATTAATGATAACTGTAGTTGGTGCTCCAAGTTGCTCCTTGTGACAGGCCCCTGAGTTAGGTAAAAGCATTGAAAAGATGGGTCATTCCTCTTCTTCAGTCCCTAACATTGGACCACACTCTGTTGAGTCTTCAAAATTGATCAAGTAACATCATGGCTTTTGTCACCAAAGTCATGATTATCATGTCATTACATGTACCTTATATCCCCTGTGGTGTGACCGTTTGTTTGTGTTTAGAATAAACTTGTACCCAAACTCACATTGGCTTTCATTAGAAAATTAATGAAGAACTGGAAAGTCTTAATCTTTGTATTCTTTAAAAGGTTTCCATGTGGCTGAAGATTGCTACAAGTGCAAACATGTCCATTGCAACATGCAAGATACTGTATGTGTAGAAATCTAATAAAGAAAAATAATCATGGGCTCAAACAGAATACATTCTTTTCTATTTTAGATATTCCATTTTTAAAGTGCACTTGAAGCCACTCAAGACAGATCTGGACCTTGCCCAAGTAGCAAGAAAAATGGCAGCTCTTACCCCAGGCTTTACAGGTTCTGTACTGTACTCTCCACTTCAGACTAGTCCATGCTAATGTGATGTCAGTGAAATAATATTGTTATTGTACATGTACCTATATTGCTAGGAAATACTTGCATGAATTCATGTTTTTTTTCATTATTATATAGTTTTTTAAGCTGCAAAGAGGCATTTTTTGTGGAAAGGGAGAGGAAATGGGAGAATGGTCTGAATATAGGAATTGAGGGTATGATTGCAGCTTAGTTGTGAAGTGTTGGCTTGTGTATGTTTTATTTTATCAGGTTGCCAGCTATTCTCTTAATCCTCAAGCTTGTATGCTTGACAATTTGTTTGGTTTGTGAGGAGAAAGTGCTTGGAAATTAAGGCTCACGAAAGATGCTGTCAGACATGAGACTTGTTCATTGTTTCACTGACAACACAATTGTATTTTTTCCATTTAGTTTGGTTCACTAAAGAATATTTTGTTACCTGGAGTGCATACAGTAGATTATTGATGTATATTAATTATTATTGTGATCATTTCAGGAGCTGACATTGCCAATGTTTGTAACGAAGCTGCCCTCATTGCTGCCAGGTATCTTATGCCTAAGGTGGAATTAACACATTTTGAACAAGCCATTGAGCGTGTTATTGGAGGTGAGAATCAAGCCATATGGGCCTGGCCTGGGTTATTGAAAAGGTGGATAACACTATGCATTGGATATATCACTATCCCATGCATAGCCTGGTTTGTTATGTCAACGCTCATCCACTGGATAGTGATTTACTGGTGGATAGCATTATCCAGCCTTTGGACAACTGAGACTAGGAATAAAATTGTGTGTCTAATTATGTAACTTTTGCCATTCACATTGCACACAAATTTTCAATTAATTATTTTAACTTCAATCTTGGGAGCCTTTTTGACATTTAGTATGATTGTGTCTTGCTGTTAGGTCTGGAGAAAAAGACCCAAGTATTACAGCCTGAAGAGAAGAAAGTTGTAGCATATCACGAGGCCGGCCATGCAGTTGCAGGATGGTTCCTTGAACATGCTGATCCGCTTCTAAAGGTTTGTTCATATTTGAAGGATTTCTATTGAGTAACAAATAGTATACAGCTGTTAAAGGAGAAGTTCACTCCTAGAAAATAATGTAATACAAAGCTAATAAAAACCTCGCACTAAGTTTAGCCACTCACTTAAAGTGTATATGTCTTATGACAGATTTTTTTATTTGCTCAATAAAATCTCCACAGTGTACAGTCTGATAAGAATAGCAAAACAAATTTTCCTTCCACATTATTTGATGTACCAAAAACGTAAAATTTCACTTCTGGTGGGTTACAAAACCATGAGACCAAAAACAGGACACTGGGAATGATTGTGAAGTCATTTCAGCGCTTAAAGTTTCGGGGAAAAAGATTTCTCCGAAATTTTCTTATTTTCTTATAAGCAACGCACTTTTGTACCATTTCTTGGCAAATTTATTACATGTAGCTCACAATAAGAAAATGACTGAGAAACCTGTTTTCTGTGAAGCTTCAAGTCCTGAAATGACGTCACAACCATTCCCAGTCTCCTGTTTTTGGTCTCGCAGTTTTGTTCCCAGCCGGAAGGAAAATTTCGCATAAATTTTTGGTAAGTCAAAACACGGGGGAGGAAAATCACTATCGTCTATTTTTTTGCTATACTTGAAAGTACGTTGTGGAAATTTTATTGAACAAATAGAAAGCAATTGGTTTTATACTCTTTAAGTTTCAGCCTCCAAAGTGGAGGTTTTCCTTTTGAAATATGACTCCCAAAAAGCCCAAAATTCAACATGGTTGCTGCCATTTTGAACAGTTCTTAGCAGCCAGTATATCAAGTGAGTTTGGTCAAGCCATCGTATACTACAGCTGTCTTTGATTTAATTTACAGGTGTCAATCATTCCAAGAGGAAAAGGCCTTGGCTATGCTCAGTACCTCCCCAAAGAACAGTTCTTATATTCTACTGAGCAGGTAAGTCTAGAGTTTTTGTTTTTCTTTTCTTCACAACTTAACACCTCCTCTTATGAGCCTGGTTGACAGGGCTGGCCTTGATACTGACATCTCACTTCACACCCATTTCCTTTGCAAGAATTGTGCCAAGATCTTGGTTTCTTCTAATTCGTTCTGGTAACCGAACCAGCTTGGTACAGGAGAACCTCGATTTAATGAACCGCTTTATAGCAAAGTCCTCAGTATAACGAACGATAGTCCTCGTCTTTGTAATAGTGAAAATTATATCTGGAAAAGAACCTTGATAGAACAAAACTTTGTTATAGCGAAGATGTTTTGCCAGTCTTTCTCGCTCCTTGTTAAATCGAGATTTCGACTGTTTATATGAAGAGTTCCTCACTGTTGCTTCCGCTGTATGGCTCACATCATTTCTTACGTGTTTGTTGGTGGAATAGTACCTCGTATTGTAGGCCTGCAGTGGGTATTGAGGGCTATGAAGTTGTAGCCTGTGCACGCATTTTAGTAAGGGGTAGTTATAAATCTGACTACTGTCAATCTTAAATTGACTTTTTTTTTCAATTATTGTTTTATTAACACCATTTAAAATTGGTGTATTTAATCTACATGTACAACTTTATATTATTTCATATTTTATATTTGACTATAACTCTTTTGTAATATTTTGATTTCATATATTTGACTGGTATTTAACAATATTTTTTGTTGTTGCTTTTGTCTCGCTGTCTTATATACATGAGCCTCTGGATCAGATACCGAGGGCAACTTTTTCCCATGTATTACATTAATAAATTGATTCCCTTTTTCAGTTGTTGGATCGCATGTGTATGACGTTAGGAGGAAGAGTCTCGGAACAGATCTTCTTTGACCGCATCACTACTGGTGCCCAGGACGATCTCAGTAAAGTCACCAAGAATGCTTATGCTCAGGTAAATAACTCATGACACCATTTCTTGAGCTTGTTTTAGTTTGAGGGTAACGACTTCTGGATAAGTCCGTGTTCAAAGGTTGTAGAAGTTCCTTTTCTAAAAAGAAAACAAGGTTGAGAGTGGCGGTCAACCATGTCTTGTACTTTGGTTCATTTTTGCTACCCAAAATTAAATGTAAAGTTCCTTACTTGATGAACTACAAGAGCCCAACTTTTAACTCAATTGTTCAAGAATTTGGTCCAATATGTTTTTCCTTTGTCCAATTACTGTTTTCTTAAGTCTTTACCATTATGTGTTACTTAAACAATTTAAACCTTATTTACCACCGAAAGCGTAGGAGAGACTGGACACTAGTAGATTTAACGACGTTTTTCTCAAAATGTTCCCCTTCCTGTTTGACTTCAATCAAATGTTGACTCTCATGCAAAGTAAAATAAAAATCTGTTAAGTAGTTTTTTTCTCAACCCAAGAAAAGGCGAAGTGTTGTCTATTTTAAAAACAACTCAAAGTCTGAGTCAGAGATTCTTTTTAAATTTTGGCTCTGAACGCGATTCACTCCTAAAAATAACCAAGGTTTTACGGGTGGTTTTCGAGAAATCGGAGAGCAATGATACGTTTACCTTTTACAACACTGCACGGGAATTGAATTGCACTTGCCCCTTATTTGCGCGAGCGCTCATGTGACACCAGTACCAGTCAAGAGTTTTCCAGGCACCCTATCAGAGTTTCAGCAGTACTCGTTCGTAATTTAACAGAGTAATCGAATCTTCGTACGTACATTTATTTGTTTTATTTTTTCAGGTTGTAACATTTGGAATGAACGAAAAGGTCGGTAACGTGTCGTTTGACTTGCCTCGTGAGGGTGAACCCACGTTTGATAAACCTTACAGCGAAGCAACAGCACAACTAATCGACGAACAAGCCAGAGAAGTTATTAACAATGCATACAAGAGAACGTTTGATCTCCTTACCAAACACAAGGAAGACGTGGAAAAGGTAGGGAAATTAAGTGCTCTCGGTTCAAATTAATTAA
>JAHPZR010048774.1:0-17887 GCA_019787425.1 Platygyra sinensis | reverse complement strand
TCGCTCGCCACGCTCGCTCCGCAACAATAATCGTACGGTTTTTCTCGTTCAATTTGGAATTAATTTCACAAATTGAACGAGAAAAACCGTACGATTATTGCTGCGGAGCCGAAGCAGCAACATCAGGATTTAAGAAGAATATATAAAAAGGAGTGCGAATTCTCGAATTAATCACTTTTTACCAGAATGCATTGCATTTAACCAGAGTGCACTGCGCCACTTTTTACCAGAGTGCACTGCTCTGATTTGCCTGTAAAAAGATGTGAAGGATGTGCGTTAAAAAGATGTGCACGAGTGAGTTTTTCAAAGAGCTGAAATTGCACGAGCCGCTTCATGAAAAATTTGCGTGGAAGGAAGTGCCAGCAGATTTTTCTTGAAGCCATTTTTTGCATTCAAGAAAACTGTTTTCAAAGTTTCGCACAAAATTTTCGTCAGTGATATCATTGGCGTCCTATTTTTTATATATAAACACCATAAACATGACGTGAAAATAGAGAGAGTTTAAGCATGACGTTTAAGGCAGACGGCAAACGACAAAGATTACCTCTGATTTGTTTCTTTTCCTTGTAAACATTAAATAAACCACAAACACACACACACTCGGCACAAAAAAACAATAATGTCTCGTACTATTCACCGCAGATACAAATCTTTTCACTCTACTGTACAGACAGCTGAAGACAGACGACAAAAACTCCATTTTTGTCGTTTGCCGTTTGACGTCAAGCTTAATCTCTCTATTACTTCACACGTGAAAACATGTTATTTTCAGAGGTGAAAAGATCACCACTGCTATGGTTACATAATCCCTTAGAAAGTACTTAGATGTGTTCCTGTATGATCGCAATATTATCGGTTCTTTCCCTTAAGGTGATTCCCGGGTAAAAGAACCCGCCATAGATTTCCGATAAAACTTGGTATGGTGTCATTACAGTACAAGGAGATGTTAAAAACGTAATAAAAAGAGGGGGTCACCGTGCTTGTTTTCATGCCACGATGCTGACAAATATGGTTATTTGGGTGACTTTTGGTTATCCCAATGCGCAACAAATAAGCTCGATTATTTTTCAATGCGGCGTGTTATATCACACAGAGTTCGACTTTCTTTGATTGCTTATTCATCTACGTCCCAGAAAAAATGGCTTCAAATACCCTGCATTATTAATTGATATTTTTATCCCTTAAAGGAACATAATTTGGACTTGCTCTATTGCGCCCGTTACGTCTCTATCTGTAGCATTTATTTCATTTGCCAAAAAACTAGCCATAGATTTCTGCCAATTTTTTTCTCAGTTATTGCGGATATTGTTCTCATTGAATTTATAAAATGAAAAGTGGGGGTCACCGTGCTCGTTTAAGAGAAAAGGAGCTTTTATCTCGCTATCGAGCTTAGTTTGAGACTGAGAAATCTCTTATGTTTTGTACGCGCGCGCGCTCATGTGCGCGCGCTGATGACGCAAAAATCGTGCGCAGTAGGAATGCGCAATGCAAAACTCGGGAATCACCTTAAATCTTCGGCAATCTTCGAAAATTTTCGACAAATGTTCGGAAACGTTTGTATGGTCTTCGAAGAACTTTCAAAGAGTATTCGGAAATCTTCGGAAAGTGTTTGGAAATCATCGGAAAATCCTGAAAAACGTCGTCATTAGTATGGCGGTTTAGTTAATAAGCAAAATAATACATGGGTGCTTGTAGATATGGAATTTCTCTTCTCTTGTTCAACCTATCGTAGCGAACGAATGAGATATCAAGTTTTATACCATGTATTAGTATGAATCTGCTAGTGTTCTACCACGAATGACTTCCTCTGATTGGCTATGCTACCCCCATGTTCTATTTAAACAGTAGAGTGTTTCTGGCGAGGAACTATCGGCTGATAGTTGCCCCGCGGAAGCGGAACAATTTCTAGTTTTCTACCAATTCTGAGAAAACGGAGCAGCTTGCAGTGCTTAAATTGGCCTAGCTCTCTTATTTCATAATGTTTTTAGTAGACAATTTATTAATTTCCTGTGAAAAAGGAGCCAGCTTCCCCTCCCCCTTAAGGCAGATTACGGTTGCAAGGTGCATGCAGGGGGACAAATGTTCACAATCGACTGACTCGAGTACCTCAGGTTAATAATTTAAGATCAATATTAATATGAAGGTAGTTTTTACTCATGCACTTTTTGGTTAAATGCATTTATTTTCTGTTAAAGCCTAGCAAAACTTACTTCAGTGTTTCCCATTAATTTCTGAAATATTCTGGTCTTTAAAGGCTTGTTTTCACTTAGTACAAGATGCTAATATTTTGCTCCTCAAGCCTTAAAGCTACAGAATTATCTCGGCCATACATGGTCACTAGTTTTTATTCTTAAATACAATGCTGCACATCATATCGTTGCTCTTCCTTGGTAAAGCTTTTGATGAAATTTTGGTTAGTTTCTGATAGCTTTCATTTAAACTAATCAGCGTCCACAGTCTCTCACGGTCTTCTTGGAGGCTTAGTTGTCAAGTTCCACTGTGGTTATATTTTAATTTCCCCGGAGTGAGTTGAAACAAAGTCGTCAGAAAGTCGTGAAAACGTTGGCAAAGGGACTGGTCAAAAAGTATAGTGGGGGTGGGGTGGGCAGGAACATTTGAAAATGTGGTGGATTGAAAACACATAACCCACCTTTTCCATTTGGCACAAAAATAAGTGACCCATCCCTAAATGAAGGTTGAAAATTACTTGCCCACCCTCTATAAAACTTTTTGGCTGCATAATCCAACAAATCACATTTTGTGTATGAACGTGTTATGTGGTGTTAGATTTATTTCTTAATGATAATACAAAAGCTTTTTAAAAAGAGTGAAATCCTGCCGATATGCCGGCAAATTTCTCTCTAGCAATTACAAATTGAAGGCGGAAGATCAAATCGCGTTGCAAAATAATCATCATAAAACCATGGAAGAAGTGCAGCTAAGTACAAACAAACTTCGGGAAGGGATTGCAAAGGAGGTTGCGTCCTTGTTTTCCGGCAAAGCCCGTTCACCAGTTTCATGAAAACTGTTTTGGAACAGTTGCCGAAAATGAAGCAAAGGTCCTAGGTAGTTGTATCAGTTTACCACCAGAGGAAACTTGAAAACCAACAACGGGCGGTCGAAAGAAGAGAGAACAAAAGTAAGAACAAGAAAAATGAAAGGGATGACAGCCACCATCGACAATACCTTTTCTAGCATTTCTCCTTCGTACAACAGTAATGGCGTTGTTGACGATTTTGACTTGAGCAAGGTACAGCTTCTCACCCTTTACCAGGTCAAGCGGATCAAATGCATTGTCCAGAACGAAAAGCTGGCTGGAAACGTTAAAGGGCTTTTTCTTCAAAACCTGAAGCCAGTCATCAAAAGAGCAATAACCGATTATAGATTCAACTTCCATCGCTTTGTACTGTATAACTGAACATGACAGAAGTTTCTAGCCGTTTTCTTAAAATGCGATAACCGAGGCCAATCGGAAAGCAAGGAAGATGGTGTCTTATAAACACCACTGATGAAGAGGACTAGAGTGGCAATGGTGAAGAGGGAGGAAATGAAAAGAACGGTAATGGAGAGAGCGCCGGGGAGTGAAGAGATCGCCACTGAAACAGCACTGAGGACTTTGATAAAGAAATTGGAGAAGAGTAGTCCAGTCCCTGAACTCTCCTTTCTTCTCGACCCATATAGGGGCTGAACCCGGGCGGGCGAAAGAAGAGTCCAGAATAACTTGCATGCGCATGCTAAGAACGAACCAATCAAAAATTACTAGGTCTCAACCACGCTGCTCGCGTCAATGTGTCGCGCAATGCTTTTTTCAGCTCACGCTCTGAAAGAAAACATTTTCTTTGACGTTGATATTGTCAAAAACTCGCCATAAAAACTGCTTAAAAATCGAAATATGGTTTATCGTGGTCTGTACTCTTATCGACAACGAGTAGGCGTCATTAATCTTTTCCCAAACATTTTTTCGTATTGTTTCTGTATGTTGAGCGATTTTGCAAATGTTTTTGAAAGGAAAGTCTGACGCGTACAAGTAGCTCATTTGCATCATGCAGCGCGTACACTTTCAAGTTTTCAATTGTCAACAAATCTTAACAAAGATTTCCTTAGTTATCTTTGATATTGTGATAAAAAAAACACATCGAATGTGGTTTAGCGTGCCACTGGTGCATGAAATTCCACACATTTGGGATTAATTGACATGTTTTTAATCAATCTGAATGCAGAAATTGTTTGTATATTATCATTCAGAAAATCGCGCCACAAGCCAAATCTGGAAAATACTTCCAAATATGGTTTTTCCCCCGATTCGGGGGAAAAAATGGCGGCGTTCTGAGCATGCGCACGCAAGTTATCGTGGACTCTTCTTTCGCCCGCCCGGGTTCAGCCCCTACATGGGGCGGGAAGAAAGGAGAGTTCAGGGACTGGACTAGGAGAAGAGGCGATGACAGTTGAACAGGCCGAGTTTATGGAACAAGGAAGAAATGATTTTTTTTGGCAAATTATAAAATGAAAAACACAAGATGACCGATACATTTATTTCATAGTGATTGATTTATTTGTTACTAGCCATCAGTTAAGTATCGGTGATAATCCAAATTCATTTTAGTCGTCTTTTAATACCGATTGGAACAATACAGCAATGAAATGTGAAACAAGAAAAAAACCTAAACACTTTAAAAGTTACGTTCTATTTTTGTTTTATAAAGGCACAAAAAGGACTGAAAGTTTATAGTAATAATTTTGACTCCATGCGTACAAAATGTGTGCACAACTAACTGTATGACTTTTATAAGTAACAACAGTTATCGGTATACTTTTTTAGATGTGAGCCAATTCCCTTTATAAAATAGGGTGGCTCAACACCCGACCCCCCAATAGGAGCTAAAATTGAACGACCCATCCCTTATCAAGGGCTCAAAAACTAACGACCCACCCACTTTCTGCTCCTGCCCCCACCCCAGTCCTTTTTTACAAGTCCCTAAAGGCTGGTCTTTATCATTAGGGCATTAGCGTATCGACGTATTGGCTGTAAAGTTGAGAGCCACTTGTTTAATAATTTTCCTAACAGAAGGCGCTGATAGGTCTTATCAGGAGCCTGGTCTTATGCATGATTACGTCGTATCAAACTTTGCCTATTGTTATGGTTGGGATTTTTTAAGACAATGAAGCTATTGTTGTCGGTCCGTATCGATTTTTCTACTCGGTGTCGCGAAATAACACTCGTGTTAAGTCGAATCCAGTCGGCAGATTTTCGGTGATGACATATTTGATCCTAACGGGAAAGTACTTGGGAAAAATCAGACAGACTAACAGAGGATGAGCTAGTACACGCGCGCTACTTCGATTAACTCTACTGCGCTTTTTATCAGAACGTAGTCAGGTCCTAAGTAAAAAGAATAATTTAGAAACAGAGTGGTGGCGTTCTTTGTGTAGGTTTATTTCTTCATTAGCTCGTGTTCTTGGGAGCAAGTGACTGGGAGTTATCAGAAAACGACTGCTCGGTAATTGCAAGTAGCTTGGGAAGCATTATTTTAGTTGAGCGATATACGCTTTTAATTTGTTTTGCTTCTGACTTACAAAAATTGGAATTGACTTCTGTTTGAATTCACTTCATGGTTTTAATTGCTCCTGCTCGCGCTTTCATGAATTAATAAAACTGCGTCGTCGTTTGAGTTTCAACTGTTTATTTTCAGCTCTGAATTCCTGAGTGGCACGGTCATAAAATGGTCGAGAAGTGGCACAGAAATAATATTCCTCGGATGTTCCCGTTCATATGGCCTGACCGCATCTACACAGTACTTTGCGGGTTTCGCTAAATTACACTTTGAAAGAATTTTTGTAGTGATTGCTGTCGATGTGAATACCGTCGAAGATTGTGGATTTAACACTTATCGCCTCCGAAGATATTTAAATTTCGCGCTCGGTGAGTTTGCTACGCGTCGGTGATTCCTAACCTTTGTCTTGCGGACAATAGAAACCCTTTCCTTTAAACAATACGAGAAGAGGGGGTAAGTTTCTAAAGAAACTATGGTGCTGCGTCGGTGGGAGTATTACAGGATAATTTGGTTTTATCAACTGAGTTGATAATGTGAATTAGCCACCGTAAAGAGATTCGAAAGCTGACGTTTCGAGCGCTAGCCCTTCGTCGGAGCGAATAGACAATAAAACAATATTGAACAATAGATGAGGCCATAAAAGGAGCAAAAGCTTGATTGTTGCCCAGCCAAAATCCTCACCAAAAGCTTGATACGTCACATGCCCGAAATTCACCACCAATGCTCCCAAACCTCTGTCACTTTCGTGTTGTTTTCGCGTCGGTATTCTTTTCATTTTTGCTGCTTTGGGAATTTTTGCATGATATAATTTACAATTTGCATTCTCAAACCGTGGCATAGTGGCGATTTTGGCCAAGCTGGTGTTATCATGCATTTAACAAATTGACGTCAGTTTTTTATGCCCCTGTCCTGTTATTGATCATGAATTTCGTCATGACATTGTCAAAGTAGCTGTGGATCCACGAGGCGATAGCCGAGTGGATCTGCAGACTTTTTACGATAACAAATTGTCAAATTTCCCGTTCTCGCTCGCTGACGCGTCGCGTGAATTTTAAATTCATGTGTCTGTCCGCATATTGACAATAAAATTTAACCAATGAGCGCGCGTGAATTTTTGCAGTTATCGTAAAAAAGGACTATTGTTAGCGCCTTATAAGCATGCGCATGCCGCTTTTGCTTATGTTTATGTAAAACCAGCCTTAATTGCACTCCTATTCATTTATTTACCTACACTTGAACAACATCCGTCGACGGGTTGATTATTCCCAAGCCGAGTGTGTACAGGTTTTAAGTTTTAAATCCATTTATTTTCTGTTAAAGCTTAGCATAACTTATTTCAGTGTTTGTCAGTAATTTCTGAAATATTCTGATCTGTAAAGGCTAGTTTTCACTTAGTAGAAGATGTTAATAGTTAGCAGTTTGTTACGTTACAAAAAGCGCCAGTTACCATTTTGCTTTAGCTCTTTCTTTGCACCAGTGAAACAAACCTTAACGTTACAGAATTATCTTGGTCATATATAGTGAACAGGTTTTGGTCTTAATTACATTGCTGCAAATCATATCGTTGCTCGTCCTTGGCAAAAATTTTGATGAATTTTTGGCAACTTTTAAAACATCTATTTGGTTAGTTTCTGATAGCTTTCATTTGAACCAATCAGCGTCCACGGTGTCCTAGTCTTGGAGGCAAAGTTGTCAAGTTCCACAGCGGTTGTAATTTTAATTTCCCGGGGGAAAAGTCAGAAAGTTGTCAAAATGTTGGCAAAGATGGTAATATGGATCATTTTAGCTGTTGGGCAACTTTCAAGATGGCTTATTGCAAAATAAAATATACAAAGCCACATGCGGTGTTTCTTATCAGTAATTTCAGAAAAGCAGAAATTGGCTCAGCTGTTTCCTTATGTTTGCTATGGCGTGTAAAGCAGATTATGGACGAAAATTCTGTAAAAACCAAACTTAATTATCCGTTCTCGGTGGGGAAGTTTACAAGAGCCGGATAACATTAGGTATTCGGTTTACAGAGGTCAGCCACAAGGGAAACTAGATTATCGCTCTTCTTTCCCTAGATCAGATCCTAGATATCCTTGATAACGCCTGGCCTGACGACAGAGGGCTTCAGCCTCTGAAAGTTCACGCCAAAGAAGCCATGCAGTGACACACTGACACTGAAGGAAACTACAAACTTGATAACCCTGAGGAAGGTAGGCGTTTTTTTTTTTTTTCTATAAACCTCTCGAGCCGCCAGTTCTTAGAAATTGCTTGTTGTATTCTTGGCAAGATTTTAGCATAAGCCTTTGATAGACCGGCGGAGACAACTCGATCATGTTTCTTGATCGGGAGTAAGTCCGAGTAAGACGAACTAATTACATAAATATTTCTCACCGTACAAATGTTTATATCCGGTGCAGAAAAAAGAGAAAAAAGAGTAGCTAGGAAAACGTTTACAACTCAATTTGCCATAAAATACTGCCTTCGAGACTGAAAGAAAAGCACAGGAGGGAAATCAATCATTTTCCTGTCATAACAAGCAAGTTGCAAAGAAACAAATAACAATGCAAAAAATGTATAAGTTTTGACTCATCTAAAGACTTCTGTAATGCTTAACGTTTCACCGTAGCCCCTTCGATTTTTCTGATAAAGGTTATCACCCGTTTGAATTTCTCATCGGGATTAAATATTTGCACGCCCAAATTAAAGCTCGTTTTTCGTGTACTGGACATAAATGAGACACAGTGTTTAACCATTATTTGTGAGTCGTTATATTTGGATAAACTCCCTGCTCTTCTTTGCAGCTTATTCGGCATTGGTGGTTATGCAGCGCTTCGTTCGATAGAGCAAACCGGTTCCTTTACAAGGTGGCCATAATCCCCCCAAGAAGGCTTAACAGCTAATAAATTAATTCTTTTCTTTTTTCTTGTTTTTTTTTTTTTCATTTCAAATAATTTCATCGCCTCATTTCAAATTCAGTTAGCTAACAAATATGCGACACAACTCGCATTACAAGTGCAAGGAATACATGAAATATCATACATTTCAAATGCGGAGAAAGATATGAAGACATGATTGATCATTGCAGTTAAGCAGTTGTGAAATTAAGCCTGTAATAACTTCGGGGCTTGAATCCCGGGGTGGGGGGGGGGGGGGGGGTACTCCCTTATATGGGCTATATAGGTATGTGCGGCCCCAAAGGGTATGGTTTTTCAGCCGTTTTGGTCATAAATAGGGCATCGATTTTAGCTGACTTTGGCCATTTTGGTCATAAATAGGGTATGGTTTCTGTACTCTAACCCTGATATGGGTATGTTTTTTAAACCTAGCAGCCACTTTTCATCATTATCGAAAGGGAAATCAACAAAAGCCCTTCACAAATTTTGGTTACGGTAATTTAACATTGGTCTGAAGGGATCCAATTATAATACAGGTCTGAAACACGATTTTGATGTAAGGTTCAGGTCATAAATAGGGTTTCGATTTTTTTGGTCAGGTCATAAATAGGGTAGGGAATATTGCAGATTTTGTTCATAAACAGGGTAGGGATTTTGGGAAGATTTATGACCAAAATGGCCAAAGTCAGCTAAAATCGATGCCCTATTTATGACCAAAACGGCTGAAAAACCATACCCTTTGGGGGCCGCACATACCTATATAGCCCATATAAGGGAGTACCCCCCCCCCCCCCCCCACCCCGGGATTCAAGCCCCGAAGTTATTACAGGCTTAATTTCACAACTGCTTAACTGCAATGATCAATCATGTCTTCATATCTTTCTCCGCATTTGAAATGTATGATATTTCATGTATTCCTTGCACTTGTAATGCGAGTTGTGTCGCATATTTGTTAGCTAACTGAATTTGAAATGAGGCGATGAAATTATTTGAAATGAAAAAAAAAAAAACAAGAAAAAAGAAAAGAATTAATTTATTAGCTGTTAAGCCTTCTTGGGGGGATTATGGCCACCTTGTAAAGGAACCGGTTTGCTCTATCGAACGAAGCGCTGCATAACCACCAATGCCGAATAAGCTGCAAAGAAGAGCAGGGAGTTTATCCAAATATAACGACTCACAAATAATGGTTAAACACTGTGTCTCATTTATGTCCAGTACACGAAAAACGAGCTTTAATTTGGGCGTGCAAATATTTAATCCCGATGAGAAATTCAAACGGGTGATAACCTTTATCAGAAAAATCGAAGGGGCTACGGTGAAACGTTAAGCATTACAGAAGTCTTTAGATGAGTCAAAACTTATACATTTTTTGCATTGTTATTTGTTTCTTTGCAACTTGCTTGTTATGACAGGAAAATGATTGATTTCCCTCCTGTGCTTTTCTTTCAGTCTCGAAGGCAGTATTTTATGGCAAATTGAGTTGTAAACGTTTTCCTAGCTACTCTTTTTTCTCTTTTTTCTGCACCGGATATAAACATTTGTACGGTGAGAAATATTTATGTAATTAGTTCGTCTTACTCGGACTTACTCCCGATCAAGAAACATGATCGAGTTGTCTCCGCCGGTCTATCAAAGGCTTATGCTAAAATCTTGCCAAGAATACAACAAGCAATTTCTAAGAACTGGCGGCTCGAGAGGTTTATAGAAAAAAAAAAAAAACGCCTACCTTCCTCAGGGTTATCAAGTTTGTAGTTTCCTTCAGTGTCAGTGTGTCACTGCATGGCTTCTTTGGCGTGAACTTTCAGAGGCTGAAGCCCTCTGTCGTCAGGCCAGGCGTTATCAAGGATATCTAGGATCTGATCTAGGGAAAGAAGAGCGATAATCTAGTTTCCCTTGTGGCTGACCTCTGTAAACCGAATACCTAATGTTATCCGGCTCTTGTAAACTTCCCCACCGAGAACGGATAATTAAGTTTGGTTTTTACAGAATTTTCGTCCATAATCTGCTTTACACGCCATAGCAAACATAAGGAAACAGCTGAGCCAATTTCTGCTTTTCTGAAATTACTGATAAGAAACACCGCATGTGGCTTTGTATATTTTATTTTGCAATAAGCCATCTTGAAAGTTGCCCAACAGCTAAAATGATCCATATTACCATCTTTGCCAACATTTTGACAACTTTCTGACTTTTCCCCCGGGAAATTAAAATTACAACCGCTGTGGAACTTGACAACTTTGCCTCCAAGACTAGGACACCGTGGACGCTGATTGGTTCAAATGAAAGCTATCAGAAACTAACCAAATAGATGTTTTAAAAGTTGCCAAAAATTCATCAAAATTTTTGCCAAGGACGAGCAACGATATGATTTGCAGCAATGTAATTAAGACCAAAACCTGTTCACTATATATGACCAAGATAATTCTGTAACGTTAAGGTTTGTTTCACTGGTGCAAAGAAAGAGCTAAAGCAAAATGGTAACTGGCGCTTTTTGTAACGTAACAAACTGCTAACTATTAACATCTTCTACTAAGTGAAAACTAGCCTTTACAGATCAGAATATTTCAGAAATTACTGACAAACACTGAAATAAGTTATGCTAAGCTTTAACAGAAAATAAATGGATTTAAAACTTAAAACCTGTACACACTCGGCTTGGGAATAATCAACCCGTCGACGGATGTTGTTCAAGTGTAGGTAAATAAATGAATAGGAGTGCAATTAAGGCTGGTTTTACATAAACATAAGCAAAAGCGGCATGCGCATGCTTATAAGGCGCTAACAATAGTCCTTTTTTACGATAACTGCAAAAATTCACGCGCGCTCATTGGTTAAATTTTATTGTCAATATGCGGACAGACACATGAATTTAAAATTCACGCGACGCGTCAGCGAGCGAGAACGGGAAATTTGACAATTTGTTATCGTAAAAAGTCTGCAGATCCACTCGGCTATCGCCTCGTGGATCCACAGCTACTTTGACAATGTCATGACGAAATTCATGATCAATAACAGGACAGGGGCATAAAAAACTGACGTCAATTTGTTAAATGCATGATAACACCAGCTTGGCCAAAATCGCCACTATGCCACGGTTTGAGAATGCAAATTGTAAATTATATCATGCAAAAATTCCCAAAGCAGCAAAAATGAAAAGAATACCGACGCGAAAACAACACGAAAGTGACAGAGGTTTGGGAGCATTGGTGGTGAATTTCGGGCATGTGACGTATCAAGCTTTTGGTGAGGATTTTGGCTGGGCAACAATCAAGCTTTTGCTCCTTTTATGGCCTCATCTATTGTTCAATATTGTTTTATTGTCTATTCGCTCCGACGAAGGGCTAGCGCTCGAAACGTCAGCTTTCGAATCTCTTTACGGTGGCTAATTCACATTATCAACTCAGTTGATAAAACCAAATTATCCTGTAATACTCCCACCGACGCAGCACCATAGTTTCTTTAGAAACTTACCCCCTCTTCTCGTATTGTTTAAAGGAAAGGGTTTCTATTGTCCGCAAGACAAAGGTTAGGAATCACCGACGCGTAGCAAACTCACCGAGCGCGAAATTTAAATATCTTCGGAGGCGATAAGTGTTAAATCCACAATCTTCGACGGTATTCACATCGACAGCAATCACTACAAAAATTCTTTCAAAGTGTAATTTAGCGAAACCCGCAAAGTACTGTGTAGATGCGGTCAGGCCATATGAACGGGAACATCCGAGGAATATTATTTCTGTGCCACTTCTCGACCATTTTATGACCGTGCCACTCAGGAATTCAGAGCTGAAAATAAACAGTTGAAACTCAAACGACGACGCAGTTTTATTAATTCATGAAAGCGCGAGCAGGAGCAATTAAAACCATGAAGTGAATTCAAACAGAAGTCAATTCCAATTTTTGTAAGTCAGAAGCAAAACAAATTAAAAGCGTATATCGCTCAACTAAAATAATGCTTCCCAAGCTACTTGCAATTACCGAGCAGTCGTTTTCTGATAACTCCCAGTCACTTGCTCCCAAGAACACGAGCTAATGAAGAAATAAACCTACACAAAGAACGCCACCACTCTGTTTCTAAATTATTCTTTTTACTTAGGACCTGACTACGTTCTGATAAAAAGCGCAGTAGAGTTAATCGAAGTAGCGCGCGTGTACTAGCTCATCCTCTGTTAGTCTGTCTGATTTTTCCCAAGTACTTTCCCGTTAGGATCAAATATGTCATCACCGAAAATCTGCCGACTGGATTCGACTTAACACGAGTGTTATTTCGCGACACCGAGTAGAAAAATCGATACGGACCGACAACAATAGCTTCATTGTCTTAAAAAATCCCAACCATAACAATAGGCAAAGTTTGATACGACGTAATCATGCATAAGACCAGGCTCCTGATAAGACCTATCAGCGCCTTCTGTTAGGAAAATTATTAAACAAGTGGCTCTCAACTTTACAGCCAATACGTCGATACGCTAATGCCCTAATGATAAAGACCAGCCTTTAGGGACTTGTAAAAAAGGACTGGGGTGGGGGCAGGAGCAGAAAGTGGGTGGGTCGTTAGTTTTTGAGCCCTTGATAAGGGATGGGTCGTTCAATTTTAGCTCCTATTGGGGGGTCGGGTGTTGAGCCACCCTATTTTATAAAGGGAATTGGCTCACATCTAAAAAAGTATACCGATAACTGTTGTTACTTATAAAAGTCATACAGTTAGTTGTGCACACATTTTGTACGCATGGAGTCAAAATTATTACTATAAACTTTCAGTCCTTTTTGTGCCTTTATAAAACAAAAATAGAACGTAACTTTTAAAGTGTTTAGGTTTTTTTCTTGTTTCACATTTCATTGCTGTATTGTTCCAATCGGTATTAAAAGACGACTAAAATGAATTTGGATTATCACCGATACTTAACTGATGGCTAGTAACAAATAAATCAATCACTATGAAATAAATGTATCGGTCATCTTGTGTTTTTCATTTTATAATTTGCCAAAAAAAATCATTTCTTCCTTGTTCCATAAACTCGGCCTGTTCAACTGTCATCGCCTCTTCTCCTAGTCCAGTCCCTGAACTCTCCTTTCTTCCCGCCCCATGTAGGGGCTGAACCCGGGCGGGCGAAAGAAGAGTCCACGATAACTTGCGTGCGCATGCTCAGAACGCCGCCATTTTTTCCCCCGAATCGGGGGAAAAACCATATTTGGAAGTATTTTCCAGATTTGGCTTGTGGCGCGATTTTCTGAATGATAATATACAAACAATTTCTGCATTCAGATTGATTAAAAACATGTCAATTAATCCCAAATGTGTGGAATTTCATGCACCAGTGGCACGCTAAACCACATTCGATGTGTTTTTTTATCACAATATCAAAGATAACTAAGGAAATCTTTGTTAAGATTTGTTGACAATTGAAAACTTGAAAGTGTACGCGCTGCATGATGCAAATGAGCTACTTGTACGCGTCAGACTTTCCTTTCAAAAACATTTGCAAAATCGCTCAACATACAGAAACAATACGAAAAAATGTTTGGGAAAAGATTAATGACGCCTACTCGTTGTCGATAAGAGTACAGACCACGATAAACCATATTTCGATTTTTAAGCAGTTTTTATGGCGAGTTTTTGACAATATCAACGTCAAAGAAAATGTTTTCTTTCAGAGCGTGAGCTGAAAAAAGCATTGCGCGACACATTGACGCGAGCAGCGTGGTTGAGACCTAGTAATTTTTGATTGGTTCGTTCTTAGCATGCGCATGCAAGTTATTCTGGACTCTTCTTTCGCCCGCCCGGGTTCAGCCCCTATATGGGTCGAGAAGAAAGGAGAGTTCAGGGACTGGACTACTCTTCTCCAATTTCTTTATCAAAGTCCTCAGTGCTGTTTCAGTGGCGATCTCTTCACTCCCCGGCGCTCTCTCCATTACCGTTCTTTTCATTTCCTCCCTCTTCACCATTGCCACTCTAGTCCTCTTCATCAGTGGTGTTTATAAGACACCATCTTCCTTGCTTTCCGATTGGCCTCGGTTATCGCATTTTAAGAAAACGGCTAGAAACTTCTGTCATGTTCAGTTATACAGTACAAAGCGATGGAAGTTGAATCTATAATCGGTTATTGCTCTTTTGATGACTGGCTTCAGGTTTTGAAGAAAAAGCCCTTTAACGTTTCCAGCCAGCTTTTCGTTCTGGACAATGCATTTGATCCGCTTGACCTGGTAAAGGGTGAGAAGCTGTACCTTGCTCAAGTCAAAATCGTCAACAACGCCATTACTGTTGTACGAAGGAGAAATGCTAGAAAAGGTATTGTCGATGGTGGCTGTCATCCCTTTCATTTTTCTTGTTCTTACTTTTGTTCTCTCTTCTTTCGACCGCCCGTTGTTGGTTTTCAAGTTTCCTCTGGTGGTAAACTGATACAACTACCTAGGACCTTTGCTTCATTTTCGGCAACTGTTCCAAAACAGTTTTCATGAAACTGGTGAACGGGCTTTGCCGGAAAACAAGGACGCAACCTCCTTTGCAATCCCTTCCCGAAGTTTGTTTGTACTTAGCTGCACTTCTTCCATGGTTTTATGATGATTATTTTGCAACGCGATTTGATCTTCCGCCTTCAATTTGTAATTGCTAGAGAGAAATTTGCCGGCATATCGGCAGGATTTCACTCTTTTTAAAAAGCTTTTGTATTATCATTAAGAAATAAATCTAACACCACATAACACGTTCATACACAAAATGTGATTTGTTGGATTATGCAGCCAAAAAGTTTTATAGAGGGTGGGCAAGTAATTTTCAACCTTCATTTAGGGATGGGTCACTTATTTTTGTGCCAAATGGAAAAGGTGGGTTATGTGTTTTCAATCCACCACATTTTCAAATGTTCCTGCCCACCCCACCCCCACTATACTTTTTGACCAGTCCCTTTGCCAACGTTTTCACGACTTTCTGACGACTTTGTTTCAACTCACTCCGGGGAAATTAAAATATAACCACAGTGGAACTTGACAACTAAGCCTCCAAGAAGACCGTGAGAGACTGTGGACGCTGATTAGTTTAAATGAAAGCTATCAGAAACTAACCAAAATTTCATCAAAAGCTTTACCAAGGAAGAGCAACGATATGATGTGCAGCATTGTATTTAAGAATAAAAACTAGTGACCATGTATGGCCGAGATAATTCTGTAGCTTTAAGGCTTGAGGAGCAAAATATTAGCATCTTGTACTAAGTGAAAACAAGCCTTTAAAGACCAGAATATTTCAGAAATTAATGGGAAACACTGAAGTAAGTTTTGCTAGGCTTTAACAGAAAATAAATGCATTTAACCAAAAAGTGCATGAGTAAAAACTACCTTCATATTAATATTGATCTTAAATTATTAACCTGAGGTACTCGAGTCAGTCGATTGTGAACATTTGTCCCCCTGCATGCACCTTGCAACCGTAATCTGCCTTAAGGGGGAGGGGAAGCTGGCTCCTTTTTCACAGGAAATTAATAAATTGTCTACTAAAAACATTATGAAATAAGAGAGCTAGGCCAATTTAAGCACTGCAAGCTGCTCCGTTTTCTCAGAATTGGTAGAAAACTAGAAATTGTTCCGCTTCCGCGGGGCAACTATCAGCCGATAGTTCCTCGCCAGAAACACTCTACTGTTTAAATAGAACATGGGGGTAGCATAGCCAATCAGAGGAAGTCATTCGTGGTAGAACACTAGCAGATTCATACTAATACATGGTATAAAACTTGATATCTCATTCGTTCGCTACGATAGGTTGAACAAGAGAAGAGAAATTCCATATCTACAAGCACCCATGTATTATTTTGCTTATTAACTAAACCGCCATACTAATGACGACGTTTTTCAGGATTTTCCGATGATTTCCAAACACTTTCCGAAGATTTCCGAATACTCTTTGAAAGTTCTTCGAAGACCATACAAACGTTTCCGAACATTTGTCGAAAATTTTCGAAGATTGCCGAAGATTTAAGGTGATTCCCGAGTTTTGCATTGCGCATTCCTACTGCGCACGATTTTTGCGTCATCAGCGCGCGCACATGAGCGCGCGCGCGTACAAAACATAAGAGATTTCTCAGTCTCAAACTAAGCTCGATAGCGAGATAAAAGCTCCTTTTCTCTTAAACGAGCACGGTGACCCCCACTTTTCATTTTATAAATTCAATGAGAACAATATCCGCAATAACTGAGAAAAAAATTGGCAGAAATCTATGGCTAGTTTTTTGGCAAATGAAATAAATGCTACAGATAGAGACGTAACGGGCGCAATAGAGCAAGTCCAAATTATGTTCCTTTAAGGGATAAAAATATCAATTAATAATGCAGGGTATTTGAAGCCATTTTTTCTGGGACGTAGATGAATAAGCAATCAAAGAAAGTCGAACTCTGTGTGATATAACACGCCGCATTGAAAAATAATCGAGCTTATTTGTTGCGCATTGGGATAACCAAAAGTCACCCAAATAACCATATTTGTCAGCATCGTGGCATGAAAACAAGCACGGTGACCCCCTCTTTTTATTACGTTTTTAACATCTCCTTGTACTGTAATGACACCATACCAAGTTTTATCGGAAATCTATGGCGGGTTCTTTTACCCGGGAATCACCTTAAGGGAAAGAACCGATAATATTGCGATCATACAGGAACACATCTAAGTACTTTCTAAGGGATTATGTAACCATAGCAGTGGTGATCTTTTCACCTCTGAAAATAACATGTTTTCACGTGTGAAGTAATAGAGAGATTAAGCTTGACGTCAAACGGCAAACGACAAAAATGGAGTTTTTGTCGTCTGTCTTCAGCTGTCTGTACAGTAGAGTGAAAAGATTTGTATCTGCGGTGAATAGTACGAGACATTATTGTTTTTTTGTGCCGAGTGTGTGTGTGTTTGTGGTTTATTTAATGTTTACAAGGAAAAGAAACAAATCAGAGGTAATCTTTGTCGTTTGCCGTCTGCCTTAAACGTCATGCTTAAACTCTCTCTATTTTCACGTCATGTTTATGGTGTTTATATATAAAAAATAGGACGCCAATGATATCACTGACGAAAATTTTGTGCGAAACTTTGAAAACAGTTTTCTTGAATGCAAAAAATGGCTTCAAGAAAAATCTGCTGGCACTTCCTTCCACGCAAATTTTTCATGAAGCGGCTCGTGCAATTTCAGCTCTTTGAAAAACTCACTCGTGCACATCTTTTTAACGCACATCCTTCACATCTTTTTACAGGCAAATCAGAGCAGTGCACTCTGGTAAAAAGTGGCGCAGTGCACTCTGGTTAAATGCAATGCATTCTGGTAAAAAGTGATTAATTCGAGAATTCGCACTCCTTTTTATATATTCTTCTTAAATCCTGATGTTGCTGCTTCGGCTCCGCAGCAATAATCGTACGGTTTTTCTCGTTCAATTTGTGAAATTAATTCCAAATTGAACGAGAAAAACCGTACGATTATTGTT
>JAHPZR010048773.1:12500-13961 GCA_019787425.1 Platygyra sinensis | reverse complement strand
TGTCACTGGCAGAGTTTGCTATGAAGTTTATAAAAGACTGTCGGTTTCCCAAGCTGATGTTCTAAGGGTAAGTTTTGTTTTTTACTTAAGCAATATACCACTCCTTCTCTGGGTTTACTGGAGCAGTAAACCACACAGGATGTTGAGAGAACACAAGAAAAGCTTGTAAACCACAAGCTGTCAGGCAAGTGATTAGCAAGCTTTTAGAGTGTACCGGTAAACCAATAGAAGAGTGGTCTATTGCCCTTATGAAATAACTATGGTAAAAGTCTGTCAGTGAGAGGAAATTTATTGTACTTTCTCGATCAAGTTGCTTATTCTCATCAAGTTCATGAGATAACGCGACAAACCAATCACAGCGACTGAAAGAGTGAAAACACAACAAAAACATTTCACACTAAGAAAGTATTGAGAAAGGAAAGTAAAAATGCTATTGATGAAAGGCAAAAAGTACATTAAGGTGGCTTACTACAGTTTTTCTGAGACTCAGTAGCGAGCGCTACGATAGCCTGCCACACGTCAGTATTTGTTGTGCATGCAAAATGAAAGGCGTTAAATCTCTTTGGTATATGTAGAACTCCGTTCAAACATGTATTCAAGCCTAGAGCCAAAAAATATGGCAAAAAAGTTTGATGAACATCTGGTAAAAGAGCTCTAATTTACTCTTGCTTTCTCGCACGCGATACATGGCGCCAGATGAGCACACTTAAATAAAGGGCATGTGCAATTCAGTCCTTGTCCAGAGTTGTAAAAGCCTGTCTGATCGAGGATTGCTTGAAAACCTACTATACAACCCTCTGATGAAATTTTCACAGTTGATTTGTTGGGGTGAATCAGGTTTAGAGCCAAAATTTTAAGTCGAATTTTTCTCAAAATCTACCCGTATGACCCCACCTCAAAGTAAGAAAATTGGGTCTGATTTAACATTCATGCAAAGTAAATAAAAATATGTAAGACAGATTTTTTGCAAACTAAGAGAATGTGAAATCAAAAATAGCTCAAAATCTGTCTACTTGTGCCCAGTCTCTCATGGGCACTTGGTCGCTCATTTTGGCCATTTGTTGACATTTAACTGTTCAAATTTCACATAGAATGGTAAAAGACTAAAGCAAACAGTAAATAGTGAGGGGGAAAACAGCTTGGAAACTGTTTTCAAAATAGTTAAGAGTTGTGCTCGTATACTCCATCAAAACTGTAGTAAGCCAGCTTAACTCAAACGTATTCTGACTGGGAGATGCATGGATTCATGAGAGGAATCAGTCATCCTGAAAGTAAAATGCAGATTATTGAACCATTGAGCGAGAAAACCTGAGGACAAGGTTGTGTTATTTTTGGTAAGCAGAAGAGCAAAGAGTGAAATGGCAAAACTCCTTTAAGAAGGTGGAAACATTTTGAATGAATGATAAAGCAATTATTGAATTCAGCTTTTGTAGGATATGAAGAATTCTGCAGATCTTGGAG
>JAHPZR010048771.1:0-11430 GCA_019787425.1 Platygyra sinensis | reverse complement strand
CTCTACTAACAGAGGAGACCTAGCTAAACAAAAAACTAAAAAACCTATTATATGGTCGAACCTCCCGTGAACCAACACCCAATGATGGTCGCTTACGAGAGGTATTCCCCCACGGGAATTTAGACCATAATGGGTCAAAATTTTGCCTCATCAGCAAAAGGTAAGTACAGAGACTTATGCATGTGAAAAGTCAATTTAAAGAAAAATATGCAGCACTTTCCATTGAGAAAAGTATCATTTATAATGCAATAGCCCACAAAAACTGCTCTGAGTGCCCTCTCTTGCAACATTCCAGCTTCATAGTATCACTGGCTTTACAAAAATGCGAGGCTAAATGGCAGTACGTTAGATAGAGGACAATGGCTTAATGGAATTAAGTTCCTCAGCCTCCTTTGGCTTGCTTTCACACGAATTTCATTATCCTTATTAGCACCTTTCACAATTATTCATATTGTGGTACCTTTTAAGATTACCTTCAAGGAGATTCTAGTACAGTAGGCAATTTCCCCCCTTCCTCATAGATTTGGTGATCGCCTGCATACATAGACAAATCAGATTCGACTCTTCTACCCCCGTGCTCCCAAAGAAAGACGTTTATCGTTTGACCCAAGTTAGAGGTAACTTCTTGCTTACTTGTCGGGTCGGTACGTGCGGTACGTATCAAAGGATGTCGAGGAGTGTTCAATTGTTTGTTGTGCTTTACGTTCGCCTAAACATTCAGGACCCACTCTGCGTTTACGGTGGTGTATTTAATATCGGTTTCTACGAACGGAAGTTCACCGTTGCATCAGTGCGCAGTCAAGTGCTAAGTCATTTTAGTCAGTTTAATGGCGGTAAGCGAGCACCTCACGTTTAATTCACGTTCGTTAATTCTCAGAAGATCCCGTAATGTTAAAGAGTTGTCTTTCAATTAGAGGAGCGTCTAAGATTCCCCACAGGAGTTCCTGGACTGTCAAAGCCTAGCAGTGCACAAGAAGCACAGTATAATATATTTCTAGATACAATTTCTTCAGGTTGAAAGTGAAATAAAAGTATAAAGATCATTAAAACTACGGAGGCGAAAGGGACACGTCGAACCGCCATGCTGGCCGCTCCTGGGAAATAAAACCGGATTATTTTTAAAGTTTTATTGTTAGTTTATAAGGCGCTAAATGGTCTGGCACCATTATATATCACGGAATTACTTAGTTATCGTACATGTTCACGTACGTTACGCTCTACTGATCAAAAACTTCTGGCAGTTCCGAAGTCAAGACTTAAAACATACGGTGACAGGGCCTTTTCCGTTGCTGCGCCTAAACTCTGGAATGAGCTGCCATTAGATCTTAGAAGTCTAGATACAATTAATTTATTCAAGAAACACTTGAAGACTGATCTTTTTAGAAAAGCATATAATGCTTAACTTTTTGATAATTTAGAATGGGATTTATGGTGATATTTTTATAAATAAGACTGTAAATAGGTTTTATTTTTAATTTATTCATATTTTATTACTGGTGGGATCTTTTTAATTATTTTAATATTATGAATTGTAAAGCGCTTTGGTCAATTAGTGGAGTTAGCGCTATATAAATTATTAATTATTAATAATTATGTAGCTTTAGCTTGTTTTTTTACATTGTATTTTCGAAACGTAGTACTTTGTGTGGAAGATTCAGGGAAAGTTTCTAAGAAGTTGTTCGACAACTTTTATTTCTGAGGAATCCCCTTAAAATGGGAAATACCTGTCACAATTTGGAGTCAAAGCAATTACTTGTTTTGATTTGTGGTGCCTGGTTAGCTCAGTTGGTAGAGCGCCGGACTGCAGTGCGGGAGGTGGAGGGTTCGAGCCCCAGACCGGACCAGCACCAAGGGTCTTAAAATAACTGAGGAGAATGCGCTACCTCTGTAATTATATCTGCAAATGGTTAGACGTTCAGGTCTCTCAGATAAGGTCTATAAACCGTGGGCACCGTCTCCTACATCTTCGATGTTATGGTTAGCAGGTCACGTTAAAGAACCTGCACGCTTATCACTCACTCACTCACTCACTCACTCACTCACTCACTCACTCACTCACTCACTCACTCACTCACTCACTCACTCACTCACTCACTCACTCACTCACTCACTCACTCACTCACTCACTCACTCACTCACTCACTCACTCACTCACTCACTCACTCACTCACTCACTCACTCACTCACTCACTCACTCACTCACTCACTCACTCACTCACTCACTCACTCACTCACTCACTCACTCACTCACTCACTCACTCACTCACTCACTCACTCACTCACTCACTCACTCACTCACTCACTCACTCACTCACTCACTCACTCACTCACTCACTCACTCACTCACTCACTCACTCACTCACTCACTCACTCACTGTTAAAACTAAACAAATATTTCTCTCTTGTTTTTAATCTCTATTGTTAATAAGCCAAACAGATGCAGGGTTAACAAAAACCACTACATTGATTATTCAATCAACAATTAGTGTATATTTGAAAGCTGTTTATATTTTAAAACTAGGTTTAACAAAGAACCTAAAAAAAATATATATGTACCTTCATAATTTGAATATAAACGGCTAAAGCTCTTATGACGTTGTGGTTAGTGTGCGATTTTTCGCGCACATCGCTTGGGGCTCAAAGTGGTTAACATAACTTATTGACATTCTATCAAAGATACGTCAGTGATGCTGGGAAAGAATGTGTAGTAACAAACTACATAGTATTTGTCATTGAGAAGCATGAAATCTGCATGATATCAAAGTTACCATGACAACGTGAAAGATAGTTTAATGTGCCCTATATTTAACCTTTTTGGCTTCCAAGTTGTAACTTAAAAGCCACGAAATAAAAAGAAGTTGTGTTGCACCATCTCAGTTGAGATAACTGTAATCTGTATTCCCTTTCGATACACTTTTACTATAAGATACGACTTATCCGGTGATCTCCATATAAGATTGAGACTGAGAGGACTTCATGTAACCTTGCATTGAATATTAAGTTATTGTCACATGCTTGTGTTATTGTCGACGGTGTTAAAAGCCATCTTAATCTGGCAATTTTGGTCACTCTGACAGTCATTTATGGAAAAGAGAAAACTGTTCTTTGTAGAGCACAAGTTTTTAGCCTCAAAAGATGAAAAGAGCACATTTAATCTCTTTCAGTGTCAGTATGATAAACTAATGTTAACATTAGAGATGTCATTCTGTCTGTTGTTAAAAAGAAAAGCCAAACAGGGTTGTTCAGGGTTGTCCAGGGTTTTGTAGGATACAAAAGCTGGAAAGCCTTTTAAAACATATATAACCTGTCAACTTAAACTTTAAATTTTAGAATCAGCCTGCAAGCACACCAACATGTTTGCAATCTGTGGTGATATATTTATTCGGAAACCCATATTGGTTCCAAGCATTAAGGCCATACCGCGGAAATATCAGTCCTTGGTATTGATAGTGTGGACAGCAAGTAAGGTGCCTATGTACAGAATAGATCATGGGCTGATACTTTCCCAGTAAAGCTCCCATGCTTAGTTGAAAAGATAAATATATCAGTCACTACAGAAAGGGATATGTCAGAAAAATACATATTATAAATCTATAAATGATATCAATTCAATACGATCATGTAAATCCATACAAATTCAAATTTTGAACGTTTTTTCTGTACAATTAAATATTAAATGTTAATTCTCTAAATATTTACTGCATCCACCTTCTGGAAATGCAGTAAAAACGACCTCCACCGTCTCCTTGGGACCAAAAAGCACTGGGACAGTATTTGTTCAAAGGGCATGTGCCACTTTTGGGCACGTGCTGTTGCACCTTTAGAGAGTAGTAGTTTCACTAGAAGGTAGTTTCATGTGTTAAGTGTTTTAGACACAAAAATTCTACATAAATATGAAAAGATCTGGTCACCCTAAAACGTATTTCTAGCAGACAAACGATCACTTTGATACCAATAGTGAAAAATAAGATAAGCAGCCTCAGATAATATGCACGCAAGAGCCAATGTACATAACATCACAGGACCTGAGGAGAAAACAAAATTTTGCTTAATTTATTGTACATTACAGCTCACTTCAATCTTTCCTAAAAAGTACATGAGTGATGTCGGAATGTCCTAACATGAGTTGCAGAAATTTTAATCAATTTTAGCTGGTTTGTTAACAATCTAGAAGCTTGTCTTTTCGTAATAGGCCCTTTGCACGACCCGGTCACATGGTACAAAATTTCATATACTGGTGAGCAAATTGCACATTGGGACTTTCAAAACAATGCACCTGCCTTTGTTTTGGAAGTCCCACTGCGCAACTTGCTCACCAGTTATATTTAATTTTGTACCATGTGACCGGGTCGAGTAAGGGGCCTGTTATTCACTATCATTATTACAAAAAAAGACGTGCACAAAATATGACTGTTTTTTTTAAGTTCCCTATTAGTATTGTTTTGAATGGTTGCTCGTTGGTACTTAGCTCCAAGGGTGGAAAAAGATATGACACCTTAACAAAAAGTGGACGGCACAAAGGGATTTCTTATTGAAAAACACCATATACCATTCAAACTTTACGCAGCAGCAGGACAATGTTCCAGAGCTGTAATGTACTTAGTTAGCCATCTGGTAGCACAAATCACCTTGGATGTCAAGCCTAATTACCATGCATTGTGTGTTTTGAACACGTCACGATTTAAAAAAGCGTAGTTTATATGTGATATTGCAGGACAAACCAAGACAAGAAGAGGATGCGAGGACAGTGGACGAAAATTTCGGAAAACAGCAGAACAGAGTTACTTACAAGGTTGAGGGATCAGGAAACCAAATGGTAACCTTTACACTGTATTCAAAAGCCAAGGAACAGCTTATTAATTCAAAAAAACACATTTTGTGTGGCAGTCGAATTTTTTTTCATGCAGCCATAGATTATCAGCAAGGAAGAGCCGCCTCAAAGACACACTTATTATGGCCCTTTTACGTTCTCCTATGGAAATTTCTTTTCGCTTACTTCTAAAGGGAGCTCAGCACTGAACCTAAACAACACTACACAAGGTAACCGACTGTATTGTGATCCCTACTCCAAAACCCTCTGGTCTTGAGCATACTTGGTAGAGTCCTCCGCCCCTCCCACTCATTTAAAAGTGACAATTGCTGAATTTTCAATTAAAACCCTCAGCAAAAGAATCACCATTACGTGTCTTACTACTCAAACGTAGTCAAACACGGTTCGCCACAAAATTACTAGCATCTATAGGCATACCACTGAATAAAATTGTGATAACCGTGTCACCTATGGTGACCACAACCAACAGTACACCCCTCATTTCGCTAAGTCTGACCGTGTTGCAGTTTATATCTAAGCTATGTGTAAGTTTTACTTTTTCCTAAATAAATTTGACAAACAAAATGTATCTAATAGATAAATGTCCCAGGTCCCCGTCAGCTTCCTGTACAAAAATTGCTACATTATCGTTAAGGAAAAGCAATAATATCCGCCTTAAAATATCTGAAGTGCATAAAATAATTGGGTGTGCTTTTACATAACTTTCTTTTTCTGTCCCCCAGTCCTATAACAAGCACAGTGAACGGGAAGAAATTTCAACCAGCAGATTCTTTATAGGCTGTCTAGCTAGTCTGCGGCGACGTACTTCCCGGAGCGAGGTGCCTGCATGTAAGCAAGGATGTGAAGAGTGACTATTGGCATCACCTAAAGAAGTGCAAAACGACAGGCCTCAGAAGCTACAAGGTCATTTCTCGCCCAGGTGGATAAATAAATTGCCAGTGAAAACAGTTTAGAAATAATGGGCAACGTCTTCGTGCAATATGTATGAAGAAAGGTTTCATTTCTTAGTATTAATCAACAAATATAAGATAAATAACTTCATTTTTGTGTCAAAATGGCAAGTATGCTGAGGGGGAGAAGCGTTCCCCTCTACTTTATCGTGGACAACCCACCTAAAGCCCTAAGTAGCAAGTCATTTACTTGAACTATGGAATTTCATAATATTATAGACACCTATATAGCAAACTTAATTACAACTGCTATCGTAGAGAAAAAAGATTACAAACTAAAAATAAAAATTGTACCTTAAACCTATATCAAAACTAACATGGTAACACAAATTACGTTTGTAACTATGTGTTGGTGCCAGAGCGGTCTCGTGAAAATGGTGTTGAGGACCATTTCTCTCTGTGTATTGAATATTATGGCCAGAGGAAAACTGGAGACTGACTAGAAAACGTTCTGGTTACATCGAGTCTCCAGACTCAAATGTACATTTTTTCTTGTCCTTACTATTAATATATTATTTTTCCAAGCACACACACTATGAAAGTACCAGTGAACAAGGTTTGTTAGTTGAGTCTTCATGGCAATAAAAACGTTTTGACAGCTATTCCAAAGAAAAAGCTGATTTAGAGTAAAGAGGCGAGAATAAAATTATGGCAGGTGTTGAATGGAAGAAAGATAAGAATAATTCCCATAGGTTTTCTGCAAATAATATAAATTAGCACACTCATACGCTCATGGAGTAAGTAGTATTGTAAAAATAGTCCAAGCATTGTTAAGTAAATAAATGAGTTTCTACAATTAAACTTACATAGTATATGTAGAAATAAGCGTTCAAAATAAGGCGCTTGAATCACAGTAGCTTTTTATAATTCAATCGCCGGCGACCCGATGTAGATAGATAGTTTTTAGTTTTCCTTGGGTGCGATGTCTACATCCGTATTGCCTTTTTAAGATAGATGCGATTTTTCTTGTTTCTGCAGACACGAAAGCCGAGGACCAAGAAACTAGATTCATACTTGATGCTACATCCACATGTAAGTACATTTTTAAGGCATTGTATACATATGATATGTATCAAATGCCAGTGCTGACACTTTAATATATTACTTCAAATGAATGTCAATAAACAATATATTTAAGGTGTAGATAACTTAGATGAGGCTTTCGCTAAGTACCAACGAGCAACCATTCAAAACAAATACTAATAGGGAACTTAAAAAAAACAGTCATATTTTGTGCACGTCTTTTTTTGTAATAATGATAGTGAATAACAGGCCCCTTACTCGACCCGGTCACATGGTACAAAATTAAATATACTGGTGAGCAAGTTGCGCAGTGGGACTTCCAAAACAAAGGCAGGTGCATTGTTTTGAAAGTCCCAATGTGCAATTTGCTCACCAGTATATGAAATTTTGTACCATGTGACCGGGTCGTGCAAAGGGCCTATTACGAAAAGACAAGCTTCTAGATTGTTAACAAACCAGCTAAAATTGATTAAAATTTCTGCAACTCATGTTAGGACATTCCGACATCACTCATGTACTTTTTAGGAAAGATTGAAGTGAGCTGTAATGTACAATAAATTAAGCAAAATTTTGTTTTCTCCTCAGGTCCTGTGATGTTATGTACATTGGCTCTTGCGTGCATATTATCTGAGGCTGCTTATCTTATTTTTCACTATTGGTATCAAAGTGATCGTTTGTCTGCTAGAAATACGTTTTAGGGTGACCAGATCTTTTCATATTTATGTAGAATTTTTGTGTCTAAAACACTTAACACATGAAACTACCTTCTAGTGAAACTACTACTCTCTAAAGGTGCAACAGCACGTGCCCAAAAGTGGCACATGCCCTTTGAACAAATACTGTCCCAGTGCTTTTTGGTCCCAAGGAGACGGTGGAGGTCGTTTTTACTGCATTTCCAGAAGGTGGATGCAGTAAATATTTAGAGAATTAACATTTAATATTTAATTGTACAGAAAAAACGTTCAAAATTTGAATTTGTATGGATTTACATGATCGTATTGAATTGATATCATTTATAGATTTATAATATGTATTTTTCTGACATATCCCTTTCTGTAGTGACTGATATATTTATCTTTTCAACTAAGCATGGGAGCTTTACTGGGAAAGTATCAGCCCATGATCTATTCTGTACATAGGCACCTTACTTGCTGTCCACACTATCAATACCAAGGACTGATATTTCCGCGGTATGGCCTTAATGCTTGGAACCAATATGGGTTTCCGAATAAATATATCACCACAGATTGCAAACATGTTGGTGTGCTTGCAGGCTGATTCTAAAATTTAAAGTTAAGTTGACAGGTTATATATGTTTTAAAAGGCTTTCCAGCTTTTGTATCCTACAAAACCCTGGACAACCCTGAACAACCCTGTTTGGCTTTTCTTTTTAACAACAGACAGAATGACATCTCTAATGTTAACATTAGTTTATCATACTGACACTGAAAGAGATTAAATGTGCTCTTTTCATCTTTTGAGGCTAAAAACTTGTGCTCTACAAAGAACAGTTTTCTCTTTTCCATAAATGACTGTCAGAGTGACCAAAATTGCCAGATTAAGATGGCTTTTAACACCGTCGACAATAACACAAGCATGTGACAATAACTTAATATTCAATGCAAGGTTACATGAAGTCCTCTCAGTCTCAATCTTATATGGAGATCACCGGATAAGTCGTATCTTATAGTAAAAGTGTATCGAAAGGGAATACAGATTACAGTTATCTCAACTGAGATGGTGCAACACAACTTCTTTTTATTTCGTGGCTTTTAAGTTACAACTTGGAAGCCAAAAAGGTTAAATATAGGGCACATTAAACTATCTTTCACGTTGTCATGGTAACTTTGATATCATGCAGATTTCATGCTTCTCAATGACAAATACTATGTAGTTTGTTACTACACATTCTTTCCCAGCATCACTGACGTATCTTTGATAGAATGTCAATAAGTTATGTTAACCACTTTGAGCCCCAAGCGATGTGCGCGAAAAATCGCACACTAACCACAACGTCATAAGAGCTTTAGCCGTTTATATTCAAATTATGAAGGTACATATATATTTTTTTAGGTTCTTTGTTAAACCTAGTTTTAAAATATAAACAGCTTTCAAATATACACTAATTGTTGATTGAATAATCAATGTAGTGGTTTTTGTTAACCCTGCATCTGTTTGGCTTATTAACAATAGAGATTAAAAACAAGAGAGAAATATTTGTTTAGTTTTAACAGTGAGTGAGTGAGTGAGTGAGTGAGTGAGTGAGTGAGTGAGTGAGTGAGTGAGTGAGTGAGTGAGTGAGTGAGTGAGTGAGTGAGTGAGTGAGTGAGTGAGTGAGTGAGTGAGTGAGTGAGTGAGTGAGTGAGTGAGTGAGTGAGTGAGTGAGTGAGTGAGTGAGTGAGTGAGTGAGTGAGTGAGTGAGTGAGTGAGTGAGTGAGTGAGTGAGTGAGTGAGTGAGTGAGTGAGTGAGTGAGTGAGTGAGTGAGTGAGTGAGTGAGTGAGTGAGTGAGTGAGTGAGTGAGTGAGTGAGTGAGTGAGTGAGTGAGTGAGTGAGTGAGTGAGTGAGTGAGTGAGTGAGTGAGTGAGTGAGTGAGTGAGTGAGTGATAAGCGTGCAGGTTCTTTAACGTGACCTGCTAACCATAACATCGAAGATGTAGGAGACGGTGCCCACGGTTTATAGACCTTATCTGAGAGACCTGAACGTCTAACCATTTGCAGATATAATTACAGAGGTAGCGCATTCTCCTCAGTTATTTTAAGACCCTTGGTGCTGGTCCGGTCTGGGGCTCGAACCCTCCACCTCCCGCACTGCAGTCCGGCGCTCTACCAACTGAGCTAACCAGGCACCACAAATCAAAACAAGTAATTGCTTTGACTCCAAATTGTGACAGGTATTTCCCATTTTAAGGGGATTCCTCAGAAATAAAAGTTGTCGAACAACTTCTTAGAAACTTTCCCTGAATCTTCCACACAAAGTACTACGTTTCGAAAATACAATGTAAAAAAACAAGCTAAAGCTACATAATTATTAATAATTAATAATTTATATAGCGCTAACTCCACTAATTGACCAAAGCGCTTTACAATTCATAATATTAAAATAATTAAAAAGATCCCACCAGTAATAAAATATGAATAAATTAAAAATAAAACCTATTTACAGTCTTATTTATAAAAATATCACCATAAATCCCATTCTAAATTATCAAAAAGTTAAGCATTATATGCTTTTCTAAAAAGATCAGTCTTCAAGTGTTTCTTGAATAAATTAATTGTATCTAGACTTCTAAGATCTAATGGCAGCTCATTCCAGAGTTTAGGCGCAGCAACGGAAAAGGCCCTGTCACCGTATGTTTTAAGTCTTGACTTCGGACTGCCAGAAGTTTTTGATCAGTAGAGCGTAACGTACGTGAACATGTACGATAACTAAGTAATTCCGTGATATATAATGGTGCCAGACCATTTAGCGCCTTATAAACTAACAATAAAACTTTAAAAATAATCCGGTTTTATTTCCCAGGAGCGGCCAGCATGGCGGTTCGACGTGTCCCTTTCGCCTCCGTAGTTTTAATGATCTTTATACTTTTATTTCACTTTCAACCTGAAGAAATTGTATCTAGAAATATATTATACTGTGCTTCTTGTGCACTGCTAGGCTTTGACAGTCCAGGAACTCCTGTGGGGAATCTTAGACGCTCCTCTAATTGAAAGACAACTCTTTAACATTACGGGATCTTCTGAGAATTAACGAACGTGAATTAAACGTGAGGTGCTCGCTTACCGCCATTAAACTGACTAAAATGACTTAGCACTTGACTGCGCACTGATGCAACGGTGAACTTCCGTTCGTAGAAACCGATATTAAATACACCACCGTAAACGCAGAGTGGGTCCTGAATGTTTAGGCGAACGTAAAGCACAACAAACAATTGAACACTCCTCGACATCCTTTGATACGTACCGCACGTACCGACCCGACAAGTAAGCAAGAAGTTACCTCTAACTTGGGTCAAACGATAAACGTCTTTCTTTGGGAGCACGGGGGTAGAAGAGTCGAATCTGATTTGTCTATGTATGCAGGCGATCACCAAATCTATGAGGAAGGGGGGAAATTGCCTACTGTACTAGAATCTCCTTGAAGGTAATCTTAAAAGGTACCACAATATGAATAATTGTGAAAGGTGCTAATAAGGATAATGAAATTCGTGTGAAAGCAAGCCAAAGGAGGCTGAGGAACTTAATTCCATTAAGCCATTGTCCTCTATCTAACGTACTGCCATTTAGCCTCGCATTTTTGTAAAGCCAGTGATACTATGAAGCTGGAATGTTGCAAGAGAGGGCACTCAGAGCAGTTTTTGTGGGCTATTGCATTATAAATGATACTTTTCTCAATGGAAAGTGCTGCATATTTTTCTTTAAATTGACTTTTCACATGCATAAGTCTCTGTACTTACCTTTTGCTGATGAGGCAAAATTTTGACCCATTATGGTCTAAATTCCCGTGGGGGAATACCTCTCGTAAGCGACCATCATTGGGTGTTGGTTCACGGGAGGTTCGACCATATAATAGGTTTTTTAGTTTTTTGTTTAGCTAGGTCTCCTCTGTTAGTAGAGAGCATCCCGAG
>JAHPZR010048770.1:0-44346 GCA_019787425.1 Platygyra sinensis | reverse complement strand
GAGTGAGTGAGTGAGTGAGTGAGTGAGTGAGTGAGTGAGTGAGTGAGTGAGTGAGTGAGTGAGTGAGTGAGTGAGTGAGTGAGTGAGTGAGTGAGTGAGTGAGTGAGTGAGTGAGTGAGTGAGTGAGTGAGTGAGTGAGTGAGTGAGTGAGTGAGTGAGTGAGTGAGTGAGTGAGTGAGTGAGTGAGTGAGTGAGTGAGTGATAAGCGTGCAGGTTCTTTAACGTGACCTGCTAACCATAACATCGAAGATGTAGGAGACGGTGCCCACGGTTTATAGACCTTATCTGAGAGACCTGAACGTCTAACCATTTGCAGATATAATTACAGAGGTAGCGCATTCTCCTCAGTTATTTTAAGACCCTTGGTGCTGGTCCGGTCTGGGGCTCGAACCCTCCACCTCCCGCACTGCAGTCCGGCGCTCTACCAACTGAGCTAACCAGGCACCACAAATCAAAACAAGTAATTGCTTTGACTCCAAATTGTGACAGGTATTTCCCATTTTAAGGGGATTCCTCAGAAATAAAAGTTGTCGAACAACTTCTTAGAAACTTTCCCTGAATCTTCCACACAAAGTACTACGTTTCGAAAATACAATGTAAAAAAACAAGCTAAAGCTACATAATTATTAATAATTAATAATTTATATAGCGCTAACTCCACTAATTGACCAAAGCGCTTTACAATTCATAATATTAAAATAATTAAAAAGATCCCACCAGTAATAAAATATGAATAAATTAAAAATAAAACCTATTTACAGTCTTATTTATAAAAATATCACCATAAATCCCATTCTAAATTATCAAAAAGTTAAGCATTATATGCTTTTCTAAAAAGATCAGTCTTCAAGTGTTTCTTGAATAAATTAATTGTATCTAGACTTCTAAGATCTAATGGCAGCTCATTCCAGAGTTTAGGCGCAGCAACGGAAAAGGCCCTGTCACCGTATGTTTTAAGTCTTGACTTCGGAACTGCCAGAAGTTTTTGATCAGTAGAGCGTAACGTACGTGAACATGTACGATAACTAAGTAATTCCGTGATATATAATGGTGCCAGACCATTTAGCGCCTTATAAACTAACAATAAAACTTTAAAAATAATCCGGTTTTATTTCCCAGGAGCGGCCAGCATGGCGGTTCGACGTGTCCCTTTCGCCTCCGTAGTTTTAATGATCTTTATACTTTTATTTCACTTTCAACCTGAAGAAATTGTATCTAGAAATATATTATACTGTGCTTCTTGTGCACTGCTAGGCTTTGACAGTCCAGGAACTCCTGTGGGGAATCTTAGACGCTCCTCTAATTGAAAGACAACTCTTTAACATTACGGGATCTTCTGAGAATTAACGAACGTGAATTAAACGTGAGGTGCTCGCTTACCGCCATTAAACTGACTAAAATGACTTAGCACTTGACTGCGCACTGATGCAACGGTGAACTTCCGTTCGTAGAAACCGATATTAAATACACCACCGTAAACGCAGAGTGGGTCCTGAATGTTTAGGCGAACGTAAAGCACAACAAACAATTGAACACTCCTCGACATCCTTTGATACGTACCGCACGTACCGACCCGACAAGTAAGCAAGAAGTTACCTCTAACTTGGGTCAAACGATAAACGTCTTTCTTTGGGAGCACGGGGGTAGAAGAGTCGAATCTGATTTGTCTATGTATGCAGGCGATCACCAAATCTATGAGGAAGGGGGGAAATTGCCTACTGTACTAGAATCTCCTTGAAGGTAATCTTAAAAGGTACCACAATATGAATAATTGTGAAAGGTGCTAATAAGGATAATGAAATTCGTGTGAAAGCAAGCCAAAGGAGGCTGAGGAACTTAATTCCATTAAGCCATTGTCCTCTATCTAACGTACTGCCATTTAGCCTCGCATTTTTGTAAAGCCAGTGATACTATGAAGCTGGAATGTTGCAAGAGAGGGCACTCAGAGCAGTTTTTGTGGGCTATTGCATTATAAATGATACTTTTCTCAATGGAAAGTGCTGCATATTTTTCTTTAAATTGACTTTTCACATGCATAAGTCTCTGTACTTACCTTTTGCTGATGAGGCAAAATTTTGACCCATTATGGTCTAAATTCCCGTGGGGGAATACCTCTCGTAAGCGACCATCATTGGGTGTTGGTTCACGGGAGGTTCGACCATATAATAGGTTTTTTAGTTTTTTGTTTAGCTAGGTCTCCTCTGTTAGTAGAGAGCATCCCGAGCGGCTAAAGCAATTTGACACGTTAATAAAGTAATCATTATCATTATCACTATTATTATCATTATTATTCAACCTTTCAACCAAGCGCTACATCCCATTTAAAGAAATTTGAGACTAATGGATTGCAAGCTCTCCACCTATGACATGGGTTTAAGACTTGCTCGTCAGCCTTCACGTCAAGACACAGTCACACCATCAATACTGTCTGGCGTACCATAATGAGGCTAAAGGAAGTTAGTATATTCAAACCACACAGAATAAGAGCTGCGGCAACTTCCAAAGCTAATACTGTTTTTGTTACTGTTCATGAAATATAACCCACTGCTGGTTGGTCATTCACAAGGTGTTTTGACATGTTTCACTGTAAACCAGTTGGGCTATTCAGTTTTACATCTACCATACTTCAGATTGATTAGAACACAGACTAGCTTCTTAAACCGTTCGTTATTTCTTTCGTTTTCTATACGTTTCAACTGATATCCATTTGATAATCAATTCTCCCATTCCTCCGCCATACCAGCTGAAGGCATCAGAGTCACTGATACACTTCAGATACACTTCAGAATCCTCAATTAGTCGAATCTACTAGCTTACATGAACAATTTAACGTCACTATTTAACTAATCGGAACCTTTCTCTCAGTTCGATTTCTTGCCTTATTGCAGGTACCCTGCCTGTCAATTCAACACCACAAAGCACTCCCGCAGCTACACTGTACATTCGACGACATATCGTCATCAATGTGCTATGGAGGCAAGACGCCAAAACACCAGTTTTGAAAATCTCATCAGCATCACTGCCACCTGTTCCCATTGCAGCTGTTGAGTCATCCCTACGTTTTTCATTACCTGACGACCATACTTGAGGGCTACAAACGAGTCTATATATGAGTCAATGAAGTATATCATGGCTGCTTTCCTCGTCATTTCCTATTTCAGTATCCTGCACAATGAGAATTTGGCCAAATGCACTTTTTCATGTTTACCCCGTCACCACTCTCAATAAAGCTACCATCATCAACGCGTGGCAACACATTTTGGCCAGAGTCCCTACTTTCGAGAAATAGTGACCGTGATTCTTGGGCTACCATTCTCTCTTCAATCCAGGAGGATGGCCATTTTGACCATGGCTAAAAGCAGGCCTATTTGTACCAGCGTACTCCGTATTGCTGCATTCATTTTCTAACACCCATCTCGATGAGAGTCGTACAGACGTACAGAGGGGGGGTGGGGAAATCTCCGGCACGGTTCACGAACCTTAGAAATAGAGGATCACGGTTTACGGACAAAAGAAAATCACGACAATTAGAAAGTGAGATACCCCTTTTAACGGCCTGTTCTTACATTAGAAACAGTGTTTGAAGGAAGCAAAATCGCGAATGGCTAGGGCAAGGCTCCATATTGCAAATCGCATACCTAGGTCACTCTCGATAGACCACTCTAACTATTTGGAGAACTTGCGTCTCAAAATCACGTAGAATTGAGTGGTAAAATCACGAATATCGGTAATCTGATAATTCAGGTTCTTCACGGGTCACGCAAAACCTTCAGGTCACGAGTCACGGAGAGTAATTTCCTATGAATTCACATTTCACGGAAAATAAAATGAGCTAATCACGTATCACGAGAATACCCCTGTACGACCCTCCTCGATGTTTATCCATGAGAAATCGGCAATAATTTCGCCAGATAAATCACCAAAACCTCAGGGTACAAATGACCTTCACAAGGAAAACAAAAGCCAGATACTATGATATGAGTGCTATACTGACACATTCCAAATGCATGTCGGATTGTCGTTATCACCTTAGCTTTTTTGTAAGTTAGATTTCTGCTCCTACAATTTCCACATCTTTTGATTTTCACGATCTGGTAAAAGGGAGGTTTAGTGATGTGCATCTTTTTATATCCAGACATGGCTCAGATCACTCTCTGCTTATTATTGTCACGATCCCTTAATTGTCACACCTCGTCGTCGATGTGTCCTAATGCATGAAGTTGATGTACACAAGGACAGATTCCTCACAATTTAACACCACAGTAAAACGCACAAGTCTTGGAACGCGCTGGTATAGGTGAATCACCGCGTAAAGTATGTCACTATCAACACAATGTTCCGTAGCATTACTATCCTTTAGATACCCTAGTACATAGCACTAAACATGTGCCACGCGCCAGTATTACGTGCCTCGTTTCGAAACAGAGGCACCAGGGCAACTCGAAAACAACCTATATTGCCGACCGGGCTCAGGCTAAATATGAAAGCCCCGTCCGGGATCTCCTTAGACCATGCTGTTATCCCCTCACTTAAGAACATGTTGATATCCGTAGTTCAGTGAAGAGAGGTTCGACGTTTGAGTCAGCTTCTACAGATCGTCTTCTCTTTGACACTGTACAATTAAACCGGCTTTCGCACCTTACATCGCATTTTATTCGATGTATTGACTCATGAATAAGCCTGGAAGTTACTTTTAACTAAGGCAAAGAAACGTTTCACATTTACGCTTATAACAGAGAACGGACATTCCAGCTTTCAGCAGTTCTAGCTTTCTATAGTAATTTCTAAAGACGCCAGTAAGAGTAGAGTAGGTTATCGAAATGTCCACTTTATGAAACATTTCTTACCGCCTTAAATTATTCATATCACATCGAACAAATTCGCATCAGTAATAAGCCATTGCG
The DNA here is from genome assembly GCA_019787425.1 of Platygyra sinensis. Taxonomy (NCBI): domain Eukaryota; kingdom Metazoa; phylum Cnidaria; class Anthozoa; order Scleractinia; family Merulinidae; genus Platygyra; species Platygyra sinensis. Next base: position 39,442 of record JAHPZR010048770.1, on the reverse strand, counting down.
CTGATTCATTAATTTGCATCAACAACACCCAAAATAATCCACCGAATACAATTTCATGGGTCATGTTTATCCAAGTTCAGTTACTTAAGCCGCATCAATCACGCCACGCCAGGACCCCTTCTAGACTCCGTATTCTTAATTACGGAAACTGATCAAGCATTTCATGCTAGTGAAAACATCACATATCAAAGAGACAAAGGAAACGACAATTATTGAATCAATCAGTCCCAAAGAGGCAACGAAACTGAAACATTATAACGGAGGTTAACGTGTCAAAGATGTTTTGAAACCTTCAAAACGTCAATTTTCTAGAATCTCGAAACAAAATAACAGCCAAGATGGAGTCTTACGAATATTGGTTAGCTATCATGCATGCCATTTCCTAGAATAGCAACAAGCCAGGGTAAAACGGGTCAATGCCCCAAACAATTGAACGATAAGTTACTATCATTCAAATAAAACTAGCGGTCAGCAGCGGTGGAATTCTTTTGAAAACAATGCACAAACTATAGTCATAGCTGACGTCATTTCCCACTTGGGAATTATGACTGGTTGAAACGAGTAAAAGGTCACTATTCAATGTTCACATGACAGCTGAAGTGTAGGTTTCACGAAGCAATATCGAAGCATAGAAAGGAATGGAACTTAGAAAACGTCGAGAATCTTTCGCCCTTCATGAGGGGTTTCACACATCTGAACAAGGATAATTTCTTTGTTTACCTCAGGACAACAAAGCAATTCGAGACAGCATCAAGTACTAAGATGCTCTGGAATCCTAACAGAAATTAAAACCAAGAACAATCAACTCGGAAAAGCAGCCGCAGGAACACTGAAGATGAAACGGCGAGGAAAGATGCCATGTGAACGAAAGTTGCTCAAGTGACCACTGCAAAGTTTCGTGGGTTCTATTTTCAACTCACAAAAATAACCGAGATGGCGCGGAAAACTTTAAGCCCAAGTGACTACAAAGAGAATTCATTACGCATTGTTCACTGGAAGTTTGCCAAGGCGAGCGCGAACTCTAGGAGGGTGGTTACACAGTAGCTATTTTTATCACACACTGACCATGAAAACAGGACAACAAAGCAATTTGGGACAGCATCAACAACTAAGATGCTTTGGAATTAAAACAGAAATCAAAACCAAGAACAATCAACTCGGAAAAGGAGTCGCATGAACAAAGACGAAACGGCGAGGAAAGATGTCATGTGAACCAGAGTTTCTGACCACTGTAAAATTTCGTGGGTTCAAAACAACCGAGATGGCGCGGAAAAATGAAAGCCAAAGTGACTAAAAGAGAATTCATTTCGCATTGTTCATTGGAAGTTTGCCAAGGAGCGCTAACTCTGGTTTCGCATGGCGGGGTGGTTACCCAGCCATTTGTCATTATTATTCAATGAACTCGAGGTAACTGAACAGTCGCAGCACGAACTGTGGCGGTGCGGTTTTAAGGATATCTTTAAAGGAGGTAAAGGAGCATTCTGTACAACATACACCTGATTGACTGTGCTTCGTGGGCCACGGAAACACAGTTACGTTCAAAACTACTTGAGCAGTGTGTATAACAAAGACGAGCAATCATGTCTTCATAGTTTTCTTCGTTCGTCTTGGATTTACTTTTTGCGAATTTCAGGAGAGCCTGCTTACAAGTTATGGAAAATTTGGACGAAGAGCAGCAGCTTCCAACTCTGCAGGAAAGATTCCAGGTGAGTGTGTCTGATTTTGTCCAATGGCTCATGTTTTCGTGCAGTGTCTCGATTGCCATGAAATATTTCGTCCCCATATAAATATTTTCTAAACCAACTCAATTTGCTACTTTGCCGCGAATGCGCTTAAAATATTTACACCGCAATAGTTATCAACTGCATTGACTCATGTCTACTCGTGGCTTAAATTGTCATTTAAATTGGAAAATTAAGAACATGAAGTGAGTAAGAAAATTTCAAGAGGTATTGGTATCCTATCTAAGCTTAGGCATTTTTATTACTATTGATATTCTCAGCTCGGTTGTCTGGGGAAAATACCTATGCCACAACCTTCAAACCCACTGTAACTTTGCAATAACAGGCCCTAAGTTTAATAACATCCTCGGAACGAGCTGCATACTCCAGCCCTTCACAGTTAGGCTTTTGCTTAATTAAATTCATGGTTACTCTGCAAAGTTTTGTTTCAGTATTACCTTGATCGATAACCTAAGTTTTTTGATAATTATTTTATATGCATATGATCTAAAAATGACTGTAATACTAGGCTAGCATCTAAGTCAACATATTATATCGATCAGGTTAGATCTAATTGTGGTAACTTCAGTCTACATTTCTCTGGTCCTACTATCTGGAATAATCTGGATGAAGATATAAAAAGCTTATCCCCTCTCTGTGTTTCGTTAAGCAAACCTTGATTAAACAATTTATTAGTTTTTATAATTAATACTACCTTAGTATTTTTCTTTAGGTTACTGTCGCTCTTAATTAAATAATGCTCTGTACTGTTAATACAACTGGTACTGTTTATACTTACTTATAGTCCCCATTATTATCTTTCCTCTTTTCTTTTTTTTTCTACAAACGATTTAAAGCGTAATAATCAGTCTTTGTAACTACTCAGCTCGTTTAGTTCTTACTATTTTGAGTACTGTTTTTGCTTATTCAAGTTTAATTTATCTTTTACTGTATAAAATTCTGTGTATTAGACAAAATGAAATGCTGCAGCAACGATTATAATAAACGAATTCCTTCTCTGTTATGCACCAGTTCATGATCAGCCAAGAACCTATTGCCAAAGTTCATCAGTCACTGCGCGAACTAATAAGTTCGTTAATGAGCTACTTCAAGATGACTCACCAAGGAAGATTAGAATCAATGGCTACAAGGTACATATATTTCGTTGTAAGTCAGCCTTGTACCATCTTCATGATACATCTACATTTTGCATTTACGTTTTGACGATAAGCTTATATCTGAGTTATTAAGTGTGCAGTAGAAATTAAACATAAATCTATTTTTTTTACAGACTCAATCAGGAACACGAAGATAACTGGAAACGTTTAAACTTGGTATGTGTGTGATTTATGACTAAAAGTGAACATGTCAATAAGTATAGAATACATTTGCCAGTCACAAGCATTTGACATAGGCACAACAATACTAATTCTGTAGTGCCATTACTGTTTACCTTTTATTGATTTAAATACTGAAACAAGAGGTGATACCTGGCAAAGTAGGTATTTTCATTGTACAAAAACTAATTCTCCCAGGTGTCTAATAAGCCGCTGTTAAAAATGATTGCTTAGAAGAGCAGTAGAGCACTATGACTCGAGTTTGGTTATCCTATGACAATTTTGCTTTGGTTATAAGGCATATTTGACAACAAGAAGTACATGAAAAAAGAAAGAAAAAGAAACAAACAAGTAATTAGCTCTGTTGAAGAAAAGCTAGAACAGCTGTCAGCAGTTCTCCAACGTAAAGGGCCAAGAGCTAGTCAGTGAGTTAAAGGATTGTTTAACTTAACAAATGTAGAATGGCCATCCGCAAGCAGTACTCAGAGACCCTGCACTGACCATCAGAACGTTTTTGATGGTGCTTTAGTGATTTTTCGTAGAAGTGTTAGCTCTGTCATGCTAGTAGTCTCCTTTCATAAGTCCAAGGGCAGTTACAATTCACCAGCACCAGGACAATATTCAAAGTATATGCACTGTTAGCCATCAGGTCGACAAATCAACCTGCTATGTGAAGCATATTACCAAGCATTGTTTTAGGTTGCAAACGTCAAGGTTTAACAAACTTGTTTTACTTAATATTACAGGAAATTCCAGGAAAAGAAGAGTATAAGGCAGTCACGAAAATTCTCAAAACACAAACAGAATTACTGCAGGTTGGTGATCAGGAAAAGCTGTTACCCTTGACATTTATCGTGAATGCCAGAACAGCTACTAATTCAAACAATTTCGTCTGCTACTCTATTTTCTGCAGCAAAATTTTAATCCAGGAAGAGACACCTCCAGACTTCTTTTGGCTCTTTTACGTTCCCTATGGAAATATTTTGTGTTTAACTCTCAAAGGCGCCCAGCACTGACACCAAACTTCGCAAGGTGATTAAATATTATTTGAAAACCTATAGTCTTGAGGGATAATTTCTGAAGTGCCTTAACGTACGTAAAGACTAACCGTGTCTTATCATGAAAACATAGTCAAATAGCTCGCTATAGAATACCATTCTTTTCATTAAAGCAATGCCTTTACACTTTTCAAGCCAGGTGTAACTGTTAATAACTGGCTGGATATTCTTGTTTCACCATATTTCATTCTGTTGACCACAATCACCAGTACACACCATTTGTTACTTTGTTCATTGTTATTTATGCATGTTCCTTTTATTTCAAAAACTGTCTGTCATGCTGAAAATATAAAAGAAACGTGTGTTTCTAAACCTACCAAGTAATCTTCATGTTAGCAATTGCAGGCCAGAATCAAATTGTACAATAATTCTCTTAAAACTACCTAAGTACTGATAATTTCTTCTTTCCTGCAGCCTTAACAATCATAGTGAATGTGAGGAATTTATCCAAGCAATTCTACGGCTGTCTATTAATTTGCAGCGAAATACTCTCGAACCTGCATTAGAACAAGATGTGAAGATGATAATACATCACCTAAAAGAGTCCACAGCTGTATGGAAAACACAGGACTCGCAGTCCACAAGGTAATTCTCTCAGGTGGATGAATAACTGTTCAAGAAAACAGTTAGAAGAGTTGACACTTTTTCTGCAAAATGATGACAACACATGCAGTAGTTTCATGATGATTATCTCAATTTCTCTCGTGACTGACCCTTTTTATTACAAATATAGTACTTTTTTTTCAGTTCAACTATCGTAATAAATCTTAAGCCGTCCACACACCACCTGCCTCGATTAGCCTTGCTATTTGCAGGTGGTGCGATATTTATATATTTAAGGCAAGAAATAAAGATGTTGTTGTTGTTGTTGTTGTTGTTGATGATCACTAAATTACGCTGGAGACGATTTCTGCAAATAAACAAAATTTCAAACCTTTCGAAAGTATGTAACTTGAAAAAGTGGTAGCTTGTAGTGATCTCTCTTGAAATGTAGTAGAGAACATTTCCCTGAATCAAGTTAGTACCAAATTACTTTAAAACAAAGAGCGGATAAATTGATTGCAGGTTTGACTGATGGAGTGAAAATACAACTGCCCGAGGTTTATGTAAATACATATAGTGGCGAACTCTCTCGTTCTAATTGATGAGCAATTCGTATTTTTAAAATATGTGTTCTCAGATAGCATTTTATTGTCTTGTTTTTACAGTGAGGACCAAGAATTTGATATACTTGATGCACATCCAGTAAGTATATTTTCAATGATTTATATAAACTGTGAAGTCGTTTGCCACACTCAATGTATTAAACCAATTATGTCAATAAAATATATTTTTTCATGTCATAATCATAGTGAATATCGACGAAAAGACAAGCTTCTAGATGGTTAGCAAGACAAATAAGATTGATTAACATTTTTGATCCTCACGTTAGGACAACAAACGTAAATTTTAGAAAAAAAATGAAGTGATCTGTAATGTGCCAAAAATTAAGCAGTATTGTGCTTTCTCCTCAGGTACTGTGACGCTTTGTACATTGGATCTTGTTAACGTATTACATCACTTGATCATGTTCTGAAGCTGCTTTTGTTATTTTTCACTACTGGTATCAAACTGATTGTTTGTTAGTACTGGAAATACGTTTTATGGTGACTAGTTTATTTCATAACTTATGTAGGATTACTATCTGTGTCTAAAACATTTCACACATGAAATTCCCTTCTAGTAAGACTACAACTCTTGTAAGCTGCAAAAACGTGTGCCCACAAGGGCCAGAGGCTCTTTGAACAAATACTGTCCCAGTGCTTTTTGGTCCCAAGAAGATGTTGTGTTCATACTGAAAATCGTTTTCACTGCATTTCCAGAAGGTGGTTGCAGTAAATATTTTGAGAATTGTCATTAATATTTAATTGTACAGAAAAAAATGTTCAAAATTTGAATTTATATGGATTTACATAATCGTATTGAATTGATATCATTTATAGATTTGTAATATGTATTATTCTTACACATCACTTTCTGTTGTGATATTCATCTTTTTGACTAAGCATAGGAGCTGTACTAGGAAAATATCAGCCCATGTTCTTTTCTGAACACAGGCAAATCAATCAATCAATCAATCAATCAATCCATCAATCAATCAATTTATTAAAGTCATTGCGTGGGATTGAGGTTGCCCTCAGTATCCGAGCAAGAGGATCATGTATAAAACGCATGCATAAATAAAAGTGATGAAATTAAATAAATAATAACGATAATAAGAATTAAATAAAACATACATGCATAGAATTGCTAACAATTATAATGCTATCCAACTATCCAGTATAATTTATTCCGTACCACGTTACCGGATCGTGCAAAGGCCCTATTACATAGACAGCTGGTCCTTAAATTTAGTAGGTTGTTCCATAGATGAGTAACCTTATAAGTAAAAGAAGGTACATATATATATATTTATATATATACATTATATATATATTTTAAATACATAAGGTATATTTTAAAAAATAAAAAAAAAAACTCTAGTTTTACAACAAGATGTAAACAGCTTTCAAATATACAATAATTGTTCATTGAATAATTAATGTTGTGGTTTTTGTTAACCCTGTGTCTCTTTGGCTTATTTACAATAGTGATTAAAACCAAGAGAGAAATGTATGTTAAGTTTTTCGTAAATAAAAACGTTAAATTGCTTTGACTCTAAAGTGTGACAGCTATTTCTCATTTTAAGGGGATTCCTCAGGAATAAAAGTTATCGAACAACTTCTTAGAAACTTTCCCTGAATGTTCCCTACCAAGCACTACGTTTCGAAAATACAATAAATGATAGCGCTCTATGAGTAAAACTCGTGAATACAAATGGTGAATGAAGTCATGTCAGGAGCTCCTGACTATGCTCCTGATAATGTGCATAGGTTTGACTTTGATTTGCATGCTAGTAGTTGTTTGTCAAAGTACCAAATGCACACTTGGAAAAGAATGCATGACAATTAAAATGTACTTGTAACTGCATGGCCGTAAGGCCATGGAACTTGATTCTGTAGGTGAGGTGACCCACATAGCCGCGGTCAAAAACTAGCCCGTGTTTACATACAACCTTATCAGCCCCGCCGTCTTGGAGTGAAGTTTTTCTAGGGGACGTAATACATAAGTTAATTCCAGCAGTGTTATTCCTAGCCTTTCCAGGAAAAAAAGATCTGGGTTCTGCTCACGTTTTCAATCTGCCGAGGTGGGCGATTGGAAATTTTCCTATCAACCCAGAGCGGGCATTTGCCTACCCCCAGGGATAACCGCATAACATTTGACACCCTTGTAGTTTTGGTCTCGCATGTACACGATGTTCTCCAAGAAAGTATCATCCTCACTTGTGCTCTCTTATTTACTCGTCTCCTGCATATCACATATGGATCATAAAAAATTTGCTCTATATTGTCTATATGACAAAGGAAGTCTAAGGCTATCTGAGATGATCCGTTTCATTACCAGCTTATGTTCGTATTGCGTTTAATACTCTGAAAATGCAATACAAACGTAAGGTAAGCTACTTTGATTTAAGTTCGTCAGGGACTGGTCAAAAAGCAACTTATTTATATCTCACTGAATAAGAATATCAACTATTGTTATATACCTCGTTCAAAGCACACCGACACATGTAAATGAAGTGGTCATGGAGTGGCAGGGTATTCTGCAGTGACTCCCTTAGAGAGAGCGATACCATTCGTGCCACACGTGCGCAGGCGCGTAGCCTCTTACCTGAATTTCGCGCCCGACCTTGAAGTTTCGTGGATAACTGTTGCATGATCGTGTGTTTTCAGAACTGTGCAAGTGTGGCAAAGCTGCATTTATTTCATAAAGAAATGACCCTATAAAGCCGAAACAAACAAATGAAAATCACATGAAGCGTTAAGAAAAAACAGGCATGACTCGTGACTCGAGGTTGACTTGGGCACGCGCGGTTTCGCTTGTGTAACGCTACAACCCAGTTTACCTCTATTATCAAGTGGGCAGGAAATCTGTTCCAGAACGAAAGAATCACCTCGTCGAGAGGTCTTGAAGTTTTTCTGCAAAAATTATGCTAGAATCATAAAGGTGCAATCACCGGTCAATAAAATAACCTTTAAATGACAAATAGGCATAAATTCAATCTCTAAGAGATCAATGATTTTTAGTGATTTTTCTCTAAGTAACCTTGTCAAACTTGAAAATGTCGGCCCGACGTTATCAAATTTTAGACCACTTCTTTCCTACTCCTCCATAGCCGCAACAGCTGTAAACAACTTTTGTGACTAGTACGGTGTATTTTAGATTGATACAAACGCGTTCACTGGATTTTCAAGTACCACTTAATCTTGGTGAGACTGCCCCTTTCAAGATTCGAGGTTTAATATCCAGCGAGGGAGTCTTCAAGAATGCAGGATATTAAAGTGTGCTGAAGACACTAACAAAAGAGATTAAAGTTTCTGGACGTGACGCTAGATCGGCTTCTTGCTTGTTTATACTAACCGTGATAACAGGAGTCAGTGATTCGTCAGTTTTCATTGCAGCCAAACGTGCACGGCAGCGTCACGTTACCGTTCGTAACCGTCCGCAATTTCTTTGGTTTGCCAAAGAACCACTTCTAATGAGTAGTGATTCCAAGAAACGTTCAACGAGGAGACGACACATTATAAACAGGGCTACGTGATTGAGACCGAAACATTTTGCACTAACGTATAAAAGGTTGGACTAATTCTGTTCTCGACATTTACACGTAATGCAGACAACATGATACAATCCTGGCGAGCACCATCACAGAGGAAACTCCCCTCACCATCATTCCTGTCTTAGAACCTCCTCCGGCTAAATTGTTTTTAGACATGGTGGCTAGTTCTTCCGCGGATGTTACTCACGCGATGCGTGGACATCCCAGTCGACTTCAGTTCCCGAAACTACCCGAGACGAAATGGCGGGAACTGTCGAGGAAAGTCCTTCACCTTTCAAAAGACGTTTCACAGTACAGATGTTTTCTACACTCTCAGCCATCTTTTTATTCGGCTAGGTTTTCGTTTGCTTTGTGCTCGTTTGGTGGTTGTTCATTTCTCTGCCTTTCATTCAGTTTTTATTTGTTTGTGATATCTGTCTCTTTATATTACTGACTGAAATTCCCATTAAATTTCCGAAATGATTTAAAACATGGCGAGGGCTGAAGTTCCTTTGCTTCGTTGCCTTCTTTGATATTGAAATATATCAAAGGTGTCCCCACAGCGTGAGGGTTGGAGGATTTAATTTAGTTCACTTTTTAAACAAAACATACGCAAATCCTCCACGAAAACATCCACGCAACGCCGGCGCGAGCACCATCCGCGGATGAAATGTTTTTCTTCTTTTTCTAACGTCAACTGTTTATTTTTATTTTACTTCTTGGCAGTGACACGAAAAGATTTCTCGTATCACTACAAACGAAGAATTTTTGATGATATAAAACCGAGCGGTGCCAGGAACTTTGGAATGTTTTGAACAGCGTCTCATTTTAGTCTCCTCTTTCCTGATCCTCGCACCTATTATTTCGTATCTGTAACTGACTTCGTAACAATCCTCTGTGAAGTGCTCATAACAAACGTAGACATTCTTAAGTGTGTCATAAAACGTGCATTCCGACGAATCTGGTGCAGCCACATTTTTGCCAACGTTTTGTTTCTAATCGACAAATTTTGAATCTTTATCCGATCGATTTGAACAACCAGGGGGAGAACACGACGGCATTTTCACCCAAGAAACCAGACAAGAAAAGCCTGAAAGAGTACTATTGAACCAGCTGCACTTCAAGCTTCCCGAAGTCAGGTAGGTAGGAATGACGTCATGCTTAGCGGCCTGGCCGTTGAGCAATTGGTTAAAAATAACGGCTGCCGATGCTGAACTTTGGGCTTCTTTGGAGACTAATTTCTCGGGATAGCCTGCACTTAAGAAGCTGAAACTTCGGTGAGTAACTTAAACACGGAGCGATCCTATATAACAAGGCTGAGGTGTTCAGCCTGTCAATCACAAATCCCAACGGGTGGCCAATGCTCCCATTTGATTGGCTTATTCACTGAAGTTTAATTTTAGCGAGTTGCCACAGAATTCTGTTTTTCTGCCGGTTTTCTGCGGTTGAGAAATAAATTTGAAAACTAAAATTCGTGAAAAAATACAAACATACTGCGAAGGTAATATATTTTATCTACGGTAATATGGTTATTCTTCAGCCAGTTATCTAAAAGAGATTCTGTAAGGTCAACATTAGCTTCTGTTGTACACTTGCAGCTAAAATTCAGTCGACCTTTAAAAGTTTTACGAACGTAATCAGTCAGTGTTTTATGGCATTCAGCCTTGAGTCTTCCATTTCCTTTCTAACGTCAATATTCAGGCGAAATCTCACTTTGCCATTTTTCAAGTTCTGTTGTTTCTTCGTGGGACTTGATGTTTTCATTTTCTTTGCTCTGAATATGGAACAGTTTGAGAAATAATTCAGTGTTGTTCAATTTGCATTTTGTTTGCACCATTATAACGCTCATAAACCTGAATAATTTTAAATATCCCACTAAAATCCGTCCGTGTTCACAAGCTAACCAAAATCACCTCTTACGAGATTTCGTTTCGTTCTCAGCATGCTGAGATAAATGGAAACAGATAGCTCTCAGGCATCAGCTTTGTTATTTTAGTTAGAGGTGAAATTTGAATGTTCCACGTGCAGCGACGACGAAGATAATTCATCGATTTTGGTCTTCCAAAGGCGTCATCTAAAGAGTTAATATAAGTTTTATTTTCACTGTATTTTTATTATTTACCTTATATTATTCTACGTAAATGGCTCGGTTGGTTTGAGGAAAAAAACGCTATTTCTCCACGACTTCTATGTTATGCGACCGTTATTCTCGCTTTCCACCATTGCACAGGACAGCCAACAAAGTGCTTCAAGGGGGCGTGTCCTTGCGTTTTATAGGATCGCTCCGTGTTTAACTTGATATAATCTTTTTATTAGTGATGACAAAAAAAAAGCTTGTTGGAGTGACCTTCTCCTTTAAGAAGGCGACCCAGAAGACAATGCGCAATCAGACTGCTCAAAAATGGACAGCGTTGTCGAACATAGTTATAAGGTTACAGTACAAAGCGAGTAGTAAATTCGGTCACATTTAAACTTTTACTAAAAAAGTAAATAAAACGAAAATAAAAACATGAACGGGGTGACAAGGTAAAATATCTGTCAAAGGTTAATTTTGTGAAAAATCAGAAACGTTTCGGGCATTGCCCTTTTTCAGCGTGGAAACCCTTAAACTAGGGTATCTAAAAGATAGTAATGCTACGGCACATTTTGTCGATAACGACGTATTTTACGCAGTGATTCATCTACCTGCGCGTTCTAAGAATTACATTAACCTTTATTTCTTAAACTTAAAAGTGGTGTGTAACTTAAAATCTGTCTTTGTATGCATCAACTTCATGCACGATGACGCACCAGAAACGCATTTTGGCTGAAAAATCGAAAAGGGACCCAAAAAGCCAAGGCGAACGGGCCCTCTCGGACGCGCATGGTTTAGGATGGGTTTACCACTGACCTAATTTAAACCTGAATAGATCTGCGAAAAAAATCTTTTGAGAATAAAATAAGAATTTGGAAATATTTGTTCTGTTTTCTTAGTCCATCACTCAACCCTCAAACTGGCCACATTCACTCCTTTGAATCGACTATTGCAACGCCACGTTTTGTTTGCCTTGTTCTCAAGTTAGGTCTTGCTACGAACTCCCCATAGCGGCTTGCGAACTAATGCTAGATTATAAGGCATTATGACCAGCGGAAAACTGAAAAAAAAAGAGGCTGAACCAATTCACGTGCGAACAAAATGTAATGTGATGTCTGTAAGATGACAGGTAAGAAAAAACCCTTTCACAACAACTGGCTGTAACAAATATCAGAAGTCGGCCCTGGAAAGCCACCAAAATTCTAAAGATCACATTACGATTATTAGCTAGTGACCTCAAGCTCAGAAAAAAAGCTTTCAAGGGACAGTTGCAAATGCAAAGAAGAACATCGAGTAGGATACCGAGGAAATCACGAGAATTAAGGCACCGGCATTTCCCAGCCTAGAACAGTGTATGCTATGACAAAGAAAAACACTGCTCCAGTGCTGACCTTGATTATTTAATCCAAATTTAATCCAAATTTAATCAATTTAATCCAAATTTACCGTTCTCTGATCTTCCCATATACATACTACGGAATTGCTGCCTGGGGCCAGGCTGCACAGGTCTATTTGAGGAAGATCCTTATCTTACAAAAACGAGCTCTTCGGCTAATGTTCTTTGCTGGTAACAGATCTCATGCTATTCCTTTTTTTGTCTCTGCTAATGTCTTACCACTCAACATGCTTTATCTTGAAACAGTATGTTCCCTTATGCACGACATATCTACCAATTCTGCGCCTCAGAATATCTGTGATCTTTTTACTTGTTCATCTGACGTTCATACATATAACACTAGATTTTCTGATGCTGGAAATTTATATGTTAATAAATCAAGACTGAGAATTCAACTTAATTGGTTTTCCATTTTCGGAGCTAAATTATGGAATTGCCTGAAGCCTGAACTGCGTAAACTTAGGAAAAAACCTTTCAAAAATAAAATTCATCAATTTTTACTTGCGGTACTTGGCAGTGAGGATGATTATGTAGATATCTCTACATTAATGTTCAAAATTACTAATTATCATTAATTAAACTCTAGTAGCTATTATTATTAATTTCTTATGTTCTGTGTCTTATTATAGGTTCTTGCTCTTCTCATGTAAATTCTAGCTATTTGTGAACATGTGCATCTATTTCTATTTATTTATTTATTTATTTATTTATTTAGTTAGTTAGTTAGTTAGCTAGTTATTTATTTATTTATTTATTTATTTATTTATTTATTTATTTATTTATTTATTTATTTATTTGTGTAATTTTTATTACTGATGTATTTTGTTAAATTTTATTGTAAATCATACAACCCGCCACGATTAGATTTGCTATATGCGGGTTGTGTAAGCTTATAAATTTGTTTTTGTAATTTAATAAAATGATGATGATGATGATGATGCTGATGATGCTGATGCTGATAACTTTATTCCGACAATGGAATTTCAGGGGGCTAATGGATGTAGTGATGCTTGCATTTTTTTTTCGAAGAACCGGAAATTGTGTTTCAGAGATGGAATGTGTTTTGGCCAAATGTGTTGAAGATAACTTGACAAAGGGACTAAATGATTCTCACACACGTTTTTTGGACAGTTGCTTGATGAAACATGCGGCATTTCCATTAAAAGAAAGTAGTTGTTTATGCCAGATATGTCAACTCAGAAACTGGTTTTGTTAACATTTCATTTAATCGAAACAAGAGATAACCTTACTGCACTGCTGCTGGCGTTAAAGATGCCCTCTGTGAGTTTCTAAAAGATAAAGGCCTTGGGCAGAGGAATGACAACAGTCGGATTGATAGGACTTGGGACAGATCAGGTAGCTGTCAAGACCGGACGTCATAATGGCCTGGGGATACAGTTGAAGCAGTCAAACAAAATCGTCATTCAAGTTCACCGTCTTGCACACAGGATTAACTTTGCTACCTCACAGGCAAGTAGGGACATTGATTATCTTGAATGGCATCAAGGGCACATAAACAGCATCTATAAATTATATCCCAATGCAAGAATGCGATATGATAAACTGAAGGAAATTCAGCAGCTTATACCTTAGGTTGAAGGAGTCCAAGGAGTCCAACCTTAGGTTGAAGGAGTCCTCCAAATTTCCCAAAGGAAAAATTGGAGAGAAAACCGATTCTCAAGAAGCCTGTGTAGCTGGCAAAATTTCGCACATAAGTACTTTCGGCTGTGTATACTCTCAAGACAGCGGCTGCTAATAATTAGTACTCATTTACTGAAAAAAAAAACTACTTTTTTGGAAAGACTAGGCAAAAACCTTTCCAATCTAAGCTTAGGTCAACACTTCATAATTTGTAAGCTCTTGAATCTTCAGATACCAAATTCCATTATTAAAATTACACAAGCAAAGCATAGATTAACTGTAACCTGGAAATATATGAAAACATCCCAACACATAAGAATCTTCAGTTCTGCTAGTTGAAAAGACGAAACAAGCTAACCTGGCATTTAATACAAAAGCTGATGTTGATAACCTCTTTGTTTTCGCAAATTTGCATGCGTGCATGTAATCAGACATAAAGTTCCTGGAGATCTAAAAATATCCAAAACAAATAAATAAGCCTAAACTACGAAACCTTTACCACCTATAGTAAAACAAAACATTGCAAACTTTCCTTCATCTCACGCATTAAATGAACGAATGTGCATGAGCCAAGAAACGTTTCTCTGAATCTTAAACACAATCTAGAAGTACAATAATTAGTTGAAATACAAATGCGCGACCTCTCAACAAGAAAGAAAGGATCTCTTTTTCAACGGTAACCGGGGCCAAAGGATATCAAGTCGCGCTTCATTTAACTTGAAAGAAGATAAATATTCGTTGACGTTTTCTTTTCCACGTGTGCTAATTGAGCACATGGGGTAACAAACAATGGCACACGTGGGGCCTAAATGTTGATCGTTTACAAATTCGGTGAAAATATCACCAAATAATGTGAGACACTATCGGTGAACTCAGTTTAGATCAAAGCGTAAGTGACAAGAAGTGACAAGAAGAAGCAAAACGAATGACCCATACTGCTGAGTGATGAAAGACAAACTGATTTTACTTGTACGCTTGTAACGTATCTCATGAGGTTGGATAAGACGTAGAGAAGGTCTAAGCCTCGCCGTTTAATGTATGCTAGTAATCTTAAGTGGAATTGTAAAGGGGGGTTTCAAACCATTACATGTGTATTTTTCCTTCAAAGATTCTACCAGGTGAAGAACGGGAGACAGGGAGGAGTGTTCAATTGAAAATCACATCTCTCAAAGGGAAAACTTATTTTCGTGCCATCAATTCAAACACACTGGATCGAAAGAAAAAAACCCATAAGAAAACCATACAAAACAAACTGCTCGTCTATTGTTTCTAAACAGCATTCGAATCTATGTATGGATGTTAGAACAGTCATCATACTGTCATAACCTAAGAAAAACCTTTTGATGAAGCTTTATGAAAACTTTATGTACATCATGCGTCCGAGGAATGTTTTTAAATCACTCAATACAGGTACGCAATATCAGTGACACGAAAACATTTTGAAAGTTCAAACCTTCACCAATGAGATAAGTAAGTCAATGCGTTATAGCTTAAAGCTTTGTGTGTGAGAAATTTTCAGTTTCCAACGCTTTCCGAGTTCTGACGTTTTCTTTCCTTGAAATATTCATAGCAGCAAAGGATAAAATGAGTACCGGTAAATAAAAAAACTGTCATTCTGTAGACACAACAATGAAATCGGAACTCACTCGCCCCTTCGACCGAAGAAAACGAAAGTCAAAGAGCTACGAAAGTAAACCAGCCATTTGCGCTCCTTCCTTAAATCAAATTTTAAGCTAATAGCGAAGTAAAGCAACATAAATAAGTAGTGCATGCTCGCTGCGATGTTGAAGAGCAACGAATCAAAACCAGTTAACTTTACCAGCCTAAGATACGATGGCAATGTTCATGGGTCTAAAATCGAGAGTATTATTTGAGGTGTGATCTCCAGATGCTTACGTATCATTCTGCCTACCGCGAAAACGTGTTAACGTACAAAATAGATTTATCCACACCTTGCGTTGTAATGGCTCTGTCCAACACGACATCCCAAAGCATTCGAAGAAATTCCAGAAATTCTGCACAAGATACTTTCCTATCTGATAGATACTTTCCATTCTATGAGGCAATGGACCCACACGCATATCGTAAGAACGTGTTTTTTGAACAAAGACATTGTTTATAAGCCAAAGCCAGCTGAAGCTGACCCCCGGGGGAGCTGACCAGCGGTATCTCAACCTAATTTGCATGATGGCGTCATTAAAAACGGGTACCATGAAGACCCTTCAATATTCCTGCAATGCTAACTATTGTAGCCAAATTGTTATTAAAACTCTGATGTGGTTTAAAAAGGTAAATAATAAAGGAGAAACTCTAAATCCTGGAAGCTGAAGTCAAATGACATATCGAAGATGAATTCAAATGACATATCGTGCTAGTGTACTATTGTGCTGCGGAGCGACAAACGAAACGCAGCCGGAATGGAGAAAACATGGTACAGTTAACACTCACGGATAAGAACCGAGCGAATTGAGGACCTACAGGCTGAAATCTCAAAATTGGACTCCTAAAAGACCCGTTCAGCCTTGAAAAAGGTTATAAGGTCAGCCCAGTTAACTAATTGGAAAAGCAGGCATTGCATGAGCAAACGATAGATTTCTGCAACTACAATACTTAATTGACATATTGAGCTTGATTGACATATTTGCAATATTGACATACTTAATTGACATATTGAACCGTCTATCAGTTATCTAAACGTCCAGCTTCCATGTAGTTTTAGTATAAGATGTCAGTGTAATAATAATAATAATAGTAATAATAATAATAATAATAATAATAATAGTAATAGTAATAGTAATAGTAATAGTAATAGTAATAGTAATAGTAATAGTAATAGTAATAGTAATAGTAATAGTAATAGTAATAGTAATAGTAATAGTAATAGTAATAGTAATAGTAATAGTAATAATAATAATAATAATAATAATAATAATAATAATAATAAGTTTTTAATAATAATAATAATAATAATGATAATAATAAAAGATTTTGAGAAACATTTCAGAATAGAAAGGAGCGAGATAAAAACATGACGTTTCGGCGACGACATGTCACCATTATCAAATGCAAATTATTATAACTTAGTGAACGTTATATAGAAAATAGTGAGTGAGAAAATATATTAGAATAAATGAGGCGGGAATAAACAAAAGAATGAGAAAAATTTAAATAAACAGTTTAGCTGGAACGGAGTCATTTTGAGTGTTCAGAGTCGGTCTCTTTTTTCCTTATTAATAGCGTCTCATAAATAAGGCACTCGAACTTTCGGCGGCATTTCTTTAAGGTGGTAAACTGCTCGCGAAGACTATTAGTAGGTCTTTGATTGTGTTTATTCTTTAGGTGTTTACGGATGACGGAATATTTATGCTCCTCGATGCGTAGGTGGAGATGACGGCTCGTATAGCCTATATAATTCGAATCATACGAATTACATTGAAATTCATAAACCAACAATGCGTTGGTTGTGTATGAATTTCAATGTAATTCGTATGATTCGAATTATATAGGCTATACGAGCCGTCATCTCCACCTACGCATCGAGGAGCATAAATATTCCGTCATCCGTAAACACCTAAAGAATAAACACAATCAAAGACCTACTAATAGTCTTCGCGAGCAGTTTACCACCTTAAAGAAATGCCGCCGAAAGTTCGAGTGCCTTATTTATGAGACGCTATTAATAAGGAAAAAAGAGACCGACTCTGAACACTCAAAATGACTCCGTTCCAGCTAAACTGTTTATTTAAATTTTTCTCATTCTTTTGTTTATTCCCGCCTCATTTATTCTAATATATTTTCTCACTCACTATTTTCTATATAACGTTCACTAAGTTATAATAATTTGCATTTGATAATGGTGACATGTCGTCGCCGAAACGTCATGTTTTTATCTCGCTCCTTTCTATTCTGAAATGTTTCTCAAAATCTTTTATTATTATCATTATTATTATTATTATTATTAAAAACTTATTATTATTATTATTATTATTATTATTATTATTATTATTACTATTACTATTACTATTACTATTACTATTACTATTACTATTACTATTACTATTACTATTACTATTACTATTACTATTACTATTACTATTACTATTACTATTACTATTACTATTACTATTACTATTACTATTATTATTATTATTATTATTATTATTACTATTATTATTATTATTACACTGACATCTTATACTAAAACTACATGGAAGCTGGACGTTTAGATAACTGATAGACGGTTCAATATGTCAATTAAGTATGTCAATATTGCAAATATGTCAATCAAGCTCAATATGTCAATTAAGTATTGTAGTTGCAGAAATCTATCGTTTGCTCATGCAATGCCTGCTTTTCCAATTAGTTAACTGGGCTGACCTTATAACCTTTTTCAAGGCTGAACGGGTCTTTTAGGAGTCCAATTTTGAGATTTCAGCCTGTAGGTCCTCAATTCGCTCGGTTCTTATCCGTGAGTGTTAACTGTACCATGTTTTCTCCATTCCGGCTGCGTTTCGTTTGTCGCTCCGCAGCACAATAGTACACTAGCACGATATGTCATTTGAATTCATCTTCGATATGTCATTTGACTTCAGCTTCCAGGATTTAGAGTTTCTCCTTTATTATTTACCTTTTTAAACCACATCAGAGTTTTAATAACAATTTGGCTACAATAGTTAGCATTGCAGGAATATTGAAGGGTCTTCATGGTACCCGTTTTTAATGACGCCATCATGCAAATTAGGTTGAGATACCGCTGGTCAGCTCCCCCGGGGGTCAGCTTCAGCTGGCTTTGGCTTATAAACAATGTCTTTGTTCAAAAAACACGTTCTTACGATATGCGTGTGGGTCCATTGCCTCATAGAATGGAAAGTATCTATCAGATAGGAAAGTATCTTGTGCAGAATTTCTGGAATTTCTTCGAATGCTTTGGGATGTCGTGTTGGACAGAGCCATTACAACGCAAGGTGTGGATAAATCTATTTTGTACGTTAACACGTTTTCGCGGTAGGCAGAATGATACGTAAGCATCTGGAGATCACACCTCAAATAATACTCTCGATTTTAGACCCATGAACATTGCCATCGTATCTTAGGCTGGTAAAGTTAACTGGTTTTGATTCGTTGCTCTTCAACATCGCAGCGAGCATGCACTACTTATTTATGTTGCTTTACTTCGCTATTAGCTTAAAATTTGATTTAAGGAAGGAGCGCAAATGGCTGGTTTACTTTCGTAGCTCTTTGACTTTCGTTTTCTTCGGTCGAAGGGGCGAGTGAGTTCCGATTTCATTGTTGTGTCTACAGAATGACAGTTTTTTTATTTACCGGTACTCATTTTATCCTTTGCTGCTATGAATATTTCAAGGAAAGAAAACGTCAGAACTCGGAAAGCGTTGGAAACTGAAAATTTCTCACACACAAAGCTTTAAGCTATAACGCATTGACTTACTTATCTCATTGGTGAAGGTTTGAACTTTCAAAATGTTTTCGTGTCACTGATATTGCGTACCTGTATTGAGTGATTTAAAAACATTCCTCGGACGCATGATGTACATAAAGTTTTCATAAAGCTTCATCAAAAGGTTTTTCTTAGGTTATGACAGTATGATGACTGTTCTAACATCCATACATAGATTCGAATGCTGTTTAGAAACAATAGACGAGCAGTTTGTTTTGTATGGTTTTCTTATGGGTTTTTTTCTTTCGATCCAGTGTGTTTGAATTGATGGCACGAAAATAAGTTTTCCCTTTGAGAGATGTGATTTTCAATTGAACACTCCTCCCTGTCTCCCGTTCTTCACCTGGTAGAATCTTTGAAGGAAAAATACACATGTAATGGTTTGAAACCCCCCTTTACAATTCCACTTAAGATTACTAGCATACATTAAACGGCGAGGCTTAGACCTTCTCTACGTCTTATCCAACCTCATGAGATACGTTACAAGCGTACAAGTAAAATCAGTTTGTCTTTCATCACTCAGCAGTATGGGTCATTCGTTTTGCTTCTTCTTGTCACTTCTTGTCACTTACGCTTTGATCTAAACTGAGTTCACCGATAGTGTCTCACATTATTTGGTGATATTTTCACCGAATTTGTAAACGATCAACATTTAGGCCCCACGTGTGCCATTGTTTGTTACCCCATGTGCTCAATTAGCACACGTGGAAAAGAAAACGTCAACGAATATTTATCTTCTTTCAAGTTAAATGAAGCGCGACTTGATATCCTTTGGCCCCGGTTACCGTTGAAAAAGAGATCCTTTCTTTCTTGTTGAGAGGTCGCGCATTTGTATTTCAACTAATTATTGTACTTCTAGATTGTGTTTAAGATTCAGAGAAACGTTTCTTGGCTCATGCACATTCGTTCATTTAATGCGTGAGATGAAGGAAAGTTTGCAATGTTTTGTTTTACTATAGGTGGTAAAGGTTTCGTAGTTTAGGCTTATTTATTTGTTTTGGATATTTTTAGATCTCCAGGAACTTTATGTCTGATTACATGCACGCATGCAAATTTGCGAAAACAAAGAGGTTATCAACATCAGCTTTTGTATTAAATGCCAGGTTAGCTTGTTTCGTCTTTTCAACTAGCAGAACTGAAGATTCTTATGTGTTGGGATGTTTTCATATATTTCCAGGTTACAGTTAATCTATGCTTTGCTTGTGTAATTTTAATAATGGAATTTGGTATCTGAAGATTCAAGAGCTTACAAATTATGAAGTGTTGACCTAAGCTTAGATTGGAAAGGTTTTTGCCTAGTCTTTCCAAAAAAGTAGTTTTTTTTTTCAGTAAATGAGTACTAATTATTAGCAGCCGCTGTCTTGAGAGTATACACAGCCGAAAGTACTTATGTGCGAAATTTTGCCAGCTACACAGGCTTCTTGAGAATCGGTTTTCTCTCCAATTTTTCCTTTGGGAAATTTGGAGGACTCCTTCAACCTAAGGTTGGACTCCTTGGACTCCTTCAACCTAAGGTATAAGCTGCTGAATTTCCTTCAGTTTATCATATCGCATTCTTGCATTGGGATATAATTTATAGATGCTGTTTATGTGCCCTTGATGCCATTCAAGATAATCAATGTCCCTACTTGCCTGTGAGGTAGCAAAGTTAATCCTGTGTGCAAGACGGTGAACTTGAATGACGATTTTGTTTGACTGCTTCAACTGTATCCCCAGGCCATTATGACGTCCGGTCTTGACAGCTACCTGATCTGTCCCAAGTCCTATCAATCCGACTGTTGTCATTCCTCTGCCCAAGGCCTTTATCTTTTAGAAACTCACAGAGGGCATCTTTAACGCCAGCAGCAGTGCAGTAAGGTTATCTCTTGTTTCGATTAAATGAAATGTTAACAAAACCAGTTTCTGAGTTGACATATCTGGCATAAACAACTACTTTCTTTTAATGGAAATGCCGCATGTTTCATCAAGCAACTGTCCAAAAAACGTGTGTGAGAATCATTTAGTCCCTTTGTCAAGTTATCTTCAACACATTTGGCCAAAACACATTCCATCTCTGAAACACAATTTCCGGTTCTTCGAAAAAAAAATGCAAGCATCACTACATCCATTAGCCCCCTGAAATTCCATTGTCGGAATAAAGTTATCAGCATCAGCATCATCAGCATCATCATCATCATCATCATTTTATTAAATTACAAAAACAAATTTATAAGCTTACACAACCCGCATATAGCAAATCTAATCGTGGCGGGTTGTATGATTTACAATAAAATTTAACAAAATACATCAGTAATAAAAATTACACAAATAAATAAATAAATAAATAAATAAATAAATAAATAAATAAATAAATAAATAAATAAATAACTAGCTAACTAACTAACTAACTAAATAAATAAATAAATAAATAAATAAATAGAAATAGATGCACATGTTCACAAATAGCTAGAATTTACATGAGAAGAGCAAGAACCTATAATAAGACACAGAACATAAGAAATTAATAATAATAGCTACTAGAGTTTAATTAATGATAATTAGTAATTTTGAACATTAATGTAGAGATATCTACATAATCATCCTCACTGCCAAGTACCGCAAGTAAAAATTGATGAATTTTATTTTTGAAAGGTTTTTTCCTAAGTTTACGCAGTTCAGGCTTCAGGCAATTCCATAATTTAGCTCCGAAAATGGAAAACCAATTAAGTTGAATTCTCAGTCTTGATTTATTAACATATAAATTTCCAGCATCAGAAAATCTAGTGTTATATGTATGAACGTCAGATGAACAAGTAAAAAGATCACAGATATTCTGAGGCGCAGAATTGGTAGATATGTCGTGCATAAGGGAACATACTGTTTCAAGATAAAGCATGTTGAGTGGTAAGACATTAGCAGAGACAAAAAAAGGAATAGCATGAGATCTGTTACCAGCAAAGAACATTAGCCGAAGAGCTCGTTTTTGTAAGATAAGGATCTTCCTCAAATAGACCTGTGCAGCCTGGCCCCAGGCAGCAATTCCGTAGTATGTATATGGGAAGATCAGAGAACGGTAAATTTGGATTAAATTGATTAAATTTGGATTAAATTTGGATTAAATAATCAAGGTCAGCACTGGAGCAGTGTTTTTCTTTGTCATAGCATACACTGTTCTAGGCTGGGAAATGCCGGTGCCTTAATTCTCGTGATTTCCTCGGTATCCTACTCGATGTTCTTCTTTGCATTTGCAACTGTCCCTTGAAAGCTTTTTTTCTGAGCTTGAGGTCACTAGCTAATAATCGTAATGTGATCTTTAGAATTTTGGTGGCTTTCCAGGGCCGACTTCTGATATTTGTTACAGCCAGTTGTTGTGAAAGGGTTTTTTCTTACCTGTCATCTTACAGACATCACATTACATTTTGTTCGCACGTGAATTGGTTCAGCCTCTTTTTTTTTCAGTTTTCCGCTGGTCATAATGCCTTATAATCTAGCATTAGTTCGCAAGCCGCTATGGGGAGTTCGTAGCAAGACCTAACTTGAGAACAAGGCAAACAAAACGTGGCGTTGCAATAGTCGATTCAAAGGAGTGAATGTGGCCAGTTTGAGGGTTGAGTGATGGACTAAGAAAACAGAACAAATATTTCCAAATTCTTATTTTATTCTCAAAAGATTTTTTTCGCAGATCTATTCAGGTTTAAATTAGGTCAGTGGTAAACCCATCCTAAACCATGCGCGTCCGAGAGGGCCCGTTCGCCTTGGCTTTTTGGGTCCCTTTTCGATTTTTCAGCCAAAATGCGTTTCTGGTGCGTCATCGTGCATGAAGTTGATGCATACAAAGACAGATTTTAAGTTACACACCACTTTTAAGTTTAAGAAATAAAGGTTAATGTAATTCTTAGAACGCGCAGGTAGATGAATCACTGCGTAAAATACGTCGTTATCGACAAAATGTGCCGTAGCATTACTATCTTTTAGATACCCTAGTTTAAGGGTTTCCACGCTGAAAAAGGGCAATGCCCGAAACGTTTCTGATTTTTCACAAAATTAACCTTTGACAGATATTTTACCTTGTCACCCCGTTCATGTTTTTATTTTCGTTTTATTTACTTTTTTAGTAAAAGTTTAAATGTGACCGAATTTACTACTCGCTTTGTACTGTAACCTTATAACTATGTTCGACAACGCTGTCCATTTTTGAGCAGTCTGATTGCGCATTGTCTTCTGGGTCGCCTTCTTAAAGGAGAAGGTCACTCCAACAAGCTTTTTTTTTGTCATCACTAATAAAAAGATTATATCAAGTTAAACACGGAGCGATCCTATAAAACGCAAGGACACGCCCCCTTGAAGCACTTTGTTGGCTGTCCTGTGCAATGGTGGAAAGCGAGAATAACGGTCGCATAACATAGAAGTCGTGGAGAAATAGCGTTTTTTTCCTCAAACCAACCGAGCCATTTACGTAGAATAATATAAGGTAAATAATAAAAATACAGTGAAAATAAAACTTATATTAACTCTTTAGATGACGCCTTTGGAAGACCAAAATCGATGAATTATCTTCGTCGTCGCTGCACGTGGAACATTCAAATTTCACCTCTAACTAAAATAACAAAGCTGATGCCTGAGAGCTATCTGTTTCCATTTATCTCAGCATGCTGAGAACGAAACGAAATCTCGTAAGAGGTGATTTTGGTTAGCTTGTGAACACGGACGGATTTTAGTGGGATATTTAAAATTATTCAGGTTTATGAGCGTTATAATGGTGCAAACAAAATGCAAATTGAACAACACTGAATTATTTCTCAAACTGTTCCATATTCAGAGCAAAGAAAATGAAAACATCAAGTCCCACGAAGAAACAACAGAACTTGAAAAATGGCAAAGTGAGATTTCGCCTGAATATTGACGTTAGAAAGGAAATGGAAGACTCAAGGCTGAATGCCATAAAACACTGACTGATTACGTTCGTAAAACTTTTAAAGGTCGACTGAATTTTAGCTGCAAGTGTACAACAGAAGCTAATGTTGACCTTACAGAATCTCTTTTAGATAACTGGCTGAAGAATAACCATATTACCGTAGATAAAATATATTACCTTCGCAGTATGTTTGTATTTTTTCACGAATTTTAGTTTTCAAATTTATTTCTCAACCGCAGAAAACCGGCAGAAAAACAGAATTCTGTGGCAACTCGCTAAAATTAAACTTCAGTGAATAAGCCAATCAAATGGGAGCATTGGCCACCCGTTGGGATTTGTGATTGACAGGCTGAACACCTCAGCCTTGTTATATAGGATCGCTCCGTGTTTAAGTTACTCACCGAAGTTTCAGCTTCTTAAGTGCAGGCTATCCCGAGAAATTAGTCTCCAAAGAAGCCCAAAGTTCAGCATCGGCAGCCGTTATTTTTAACCAATTGCTCAACGGCCAGGCCGCTAAGCATGACGTCATTCCTACCTACCTGACTTCGGGAAGCTTGAAGTGCAGCTGGTTCAATAGTACTCTTTCAGGCTTTTCTTGTCTGGTTTCTTGGGTGAAAATGCCGTCGTGTTCTCCCCCTGGTTGTTCAAATCGATCGGATAAAGATTCAAAATTTGTCGATTAGAAACAAAACGTTGGCAAAAATGTGGCTGCACCAGATTCGTCGGAATGCACGTTTTATGACACACTTAAGAATGTCTACGTTTGTTATGAGCACTTCACAGAGGATTGTTACGAAGTCAGTTACAGATACGAAATAATAGGTGCGAGGATCAGGAAAGAGGAGACTAAAATGAGACGCTGTTCAAAACATTCCAAAGTTCCTGGCACCGCTCGGTTTTATATCATCAAAAATTCTTCGTTTGTAGTGATACGAGAAATCTTTTCGTGTCACTGCCAAGAAGTAAAATAAAAATAAACAGTTGACGTTAGAAAAAGAAGAAAAACATTTCATCCGCGGATGGTGCTCGCGCCGGCGTTGCGTGGATGTTTTCGTGGAGGATTTGCGTATGTTTTGTTTAAAAAGTGAACTAAATTAAATCCTCCAACCCTCACGCTGTGGGGACACCTTTGATATATTTCAATATCAAAGAAGGCAACGAAGCAAAGGAACTTCAGCCCTCGCCATGTTTTAAATCATTTCGGAAATTTAATGGGAATTTCAGTCAGTAATATAAAGAGACAGATATCACAAACAAATAAAAACTGAATGAAAGGCAGAGAAATGAACAACCACCAAACGAGCACAAAGCAAACGAAAACCTAGCCGAATAAAAAGATGGCTGAGAGTGTAGAAAACATCTGTACTGTGAAACGTCTTTTGAAAGGTGAAGGACTTTCCTCGACAGTTCCCGCCATTTCGTCTCGGGTAGTTTCGGGAACTGAAGTCGACTGGGATGTCCACGCATCGCGTGAGTAACATCCGCGGAAGAACTAGCCACCATGTCTAAAAACAATTTAGCCGGAGGAGGTTCTAAGACAGGAATGATGGTGAGGGGAGTTTCCTCTGTGATGGTGCTCGCCAGGATTGTATCATGTTGTCTGCATTACGTGTAAATGTCGAGAACAGAATTAGTCCAACCTTTTATACGTTAGTGCAAAATGTTTCGGTCTCAATCACGTAGCCCTGTTTATAATGTGTCGTCTCCTCGTTGAACGTTTCTTGGAATCACTACTCATTAGAAGTGGTTCTTTGGCAAACCAAAGAAATTGCGGACGGTTACGAACGGTAACGTGACGCTGCCGTGCACGTTTGGCTGCAATGAAAACTGACGAATCACTGACTCCTGTTATCACGGTTAGTATAAACAAGCAAGAAGCCGATCTAGCGTCACGTCCAGAAACTTTAATCTCTTTTGTTAGTGTCTTCAGCACACTTTAATATCCTGCATTCTTGAAGACTCCCTCGCTGGATATTAAACCTCGAATCTTGAAAGGGGCAGTCTCACCAAGATTAAGTGGTACTTGAAAATCCAGTGAACGCGTTTGTATCAATCTAAAATACACCGTACTAGTCACAAAAGTTGTTTACAGCTGTTGCGGCTATGGAGGAGTAGGAAAGAAGTGGTCTAAAATTTGATAACGTCGGGCCGACATTTTCAAGTTTGACAAGGTTACTTAGAGAAAAATCACTAAAAATCATTGATCTCTTAGAGATTGAATTTATGCCTATTTGTCATTTAAAGGTTATTTTATTGACCGGTGATTGCACCTTTATGATTCTAGCATAATTTTTGCAGAAAAACTTCAAGACCTCTCGACGAGGTGATTCTTTCGTTCTGGAACAGATTTCCTGCCCACTTGATAATAGAGGTAAACTGGGTTGTAGCGTTACACAAGCGAAACCGCGCGTGCCCAAGTCAACCTCGAGTCACGAGTCATGCCTGTTTTTTCTTAACGCTTCATGTGATTTTCATTTGTTTGTTTCGGCTTTATAGGGTCATTTCTTTATGAAATAAATGCAGCTTTGCCACACTTGCACAGTTCTGAAAACACACGATCATGCAACAGTTATCCACGAAACTTCAAGGTCGGGCGCGAAATTCAGGTAAGAGGCTACGCGCCTGCGCACGTGTGGCACGAATGGTATCGCTCTCTCTAAGGGAGTCACTGCAGAATACCCTGCCACTCCATGACCACTTCATTTACATGTGTCGGTGTGCTTTGAACGAGGTATATAACAATAGTTGATATTCTTATTCAGTGAGATATAAATAAGTTGCTTTTTGACCAGTCCCTGACGAACTTAAATCAAAGTAGCTTACCTTACGTTTGTATTGCATTTTCAGAGTATTAAACGCAATACGAACATAAGCTGGTAATGAAACGGATCATCTCAGATAGCCTTAGACTTCCTTTGTCATATAGACAATATAGAGCAAATTTTTTATGATCCATATGTGATATGCAGGAGACGAGTAAATAAGAGAGCACAAGTGAGGATGATACTTTCTTGGAGAACATCGTGTACATGCGAGACCAAAACTACAAGGGTGTCAAATGTTATGCGGTTATCCCTGGGGGTAGGCAAATGCCCGCTCTGGGTTGATAGGAAAATTTCCAATCGCCCACCTCGGCAGATTGAAAACGTGAGCAGAACCCAGATCTTTTTTTCCTGGAAAGGCTAGGAATAACACTGCTGGAATTAACTTATGTATTACGTCCCCTAGAAAAACTTCACTCCAAGACGGCGGGGCTGATAAGGTTGTATGTAAACACGGGCTAGTTTTTGACCGCGGCTATGTGGGTCACCTCACCTACAGAATCAAGTTCCATGGCCTTACGGCCATGCAGTTACAAGTACATTTTAATTGTCATGCATTCTTTTCCAAGTGTGCATTTGGTACTTTGACAAACAACTACTAGCATGCAAATCAAAGTCAAACCTATGCACATTATCAGGAGCATAGTCAGGAGCTCCTGACATGACTTCATTCACCATTTGTATTCACGAGTTTTACTCATAGAGCGCTATCATTTATTGTATTTTCGAAACGTAGTGCTTGGTAGGGAACATTCAGGGAAAGTTTCTAAGAAGTTGTTCGATAACTTTTATTCCTGAGGAATCCCCTTAAAATGAGAAATAGCTGTCACACTTTAGAGTCAAAGCAATTTAACGTTTTTATTTACGAAAAACTTAACATACATTTCTCTCTTGGTTTTAATCACTATTGTAAATAAGCCAAAGAGACACAGGGTTAACAAAAACCACAACATTAATTATTCAATGAACAATTATTGTATATTTGAAAGCTGTTTACATCTTGTTGTAAAACTAGAGTTTTTTTTTTTATTTTTTAAAATATACCTTATGTATTTAAAATATATATATAATGTATATATATAAATATATATATATGTACCTTCTTTTACTTATAAGGTTACTCATCTATGGAACAACCTACTAAATTTAAGGACCAGCTGTCTATGTAATAGGGCCTTTGCACGATCCGGTAACGTGGTACGGAATAAATTATACTGGATAGTTGGATAGCATTATAATTGTTAGCAATTCTATGCATGTATGTTTTATTTAATTCTTATTATCGTTATTATTTATTTAATTTCATCACTTTTATTTATGCATGCGTTTTATACATGATCCTCTTGCTCGGATACTGAGGGCAACCTCAATCCCACGCAATGACTTTAATAAATTGATTGATTGATGGATTGATTGATTGATTGATTGATTGATTTGCCTGTGTTCAGAAAAGAACATGGGCTGATATTTTCCTAGTACAGCTCCTATGCTTAGTCAAAAAGATGAATATCACAACAGAAAGTGATGTGTAAGAATAATACATATTACAAATCTATAAATGATATCAATTCAATACGATTATGTAAATCCATATAAATTCAAATTTTGAACATTTTTTTCTGTACAATTAAATATTAATGACAATTCTCAAAATATTTACTGCAACCACCTTCTGGAAATGCAGTGAAAACGATTTTCAGTATGAACACAACATCTTCTTGGGACCAAAAAGCACTGGGACAGTATTTGTTCAAAGAGCCTCTGGCCCTTGTGGGCACACGTTTTTGCAGCTTACAAGAGTTGTAGTCTTACTAGAAGGGAATTTCATGTGTGAAATGTTTTAGACACAGATAGTAATCCTACATAAGTTATGAAATAAACTAGTCACCATAAAACGTATTTCCAGTACTAACAAACAATCAGTTTGATACCAGTAGTGAAAAATAACAAAAGCAGCTTCAGAACATGATCAAGTGATGTAATACGTTAACAAGATCCAATGTACAAAGCGTCACAGTACCTGAGGAGAAAGCACAATACTGCTTAATTTTTGGCACATTACAGATCACTTCATTTTTTTTCTAAAATTTACGTTTGTTGTCCTAACGTGAGGATCAAAAATGTTAATCAATCTTATTTGTCTTGCTAACCATCTAGAAGCTTGTCTTTTCGTCGATATTCACTATGATTATGACATGAAAAAATATATTTTATTGACATAATTGGTTTAATACATTGAGTGTGGCAAACGACTTCACAGTTTATATAAATCATTGAAAATATACTTACTGGATGTGCATCAAGTATATCAAATTCTTGGTCCTCACTGTAAAAACAAGACAATAAAATGCTATCTGAGAACACATATTTTAAAAATACGAATTGCTCATCAATTAGAACGAGAGAGTTCGCCACTATATGTATTTACATAAACCTCGGGCAGTTGTATTTTCACTCCATCAGTCAAACCTGCAATCAATTTATCCGCTCTTTGTTTTAAAGTAATTTGGTACTAACTTGATTCAGGGAAATGTTCTCTACTACATTTCAAGAGAGATCACTACAAGCTACCACTTTTTCAAGTTACATACTTTCGAAAGGTTTGAAATTTTGTTTATTTGCAGAAATCGTCTCCAGCGTAATTTAGTGATCATCAACAACAACAACAACAACAACAACATCTTTATTTCTTGCCTTAAATATATAAATATCGCACCACCTGCAAATAGCAAGGCTAATCGAGGCAGGTGGTGTGTGGACGGCTTAAGATTTATTACGATAGTTGAACTGAAAAAAAAGTACTATATTTGTAATAAAAAGGGTCAGTCACGAGAGAAATTGAGATAATCATCATGAAACTACTGCATGTGTTGTCATCATTTTGCAGAAAAAGTGTCAACTCTTCTAACTGTTTTCTTGAACAGTTATTCATCCACCTGAGAGAATTACCTTGTGGACTGCGAGTCCTGTGTTTTCCATACAGCTGTGGACTCTTTTAGGTGATGTATTATCATCTTCACATCTTGTTCTAATGCAGGTTCGAGAGTATTTCGCTGCAAATTAATAGACAGCCGTAGAATTGCTTGGATAAATTCCTCACATTCACTATGATTGTTAAGGCTGCAGGAAAGAAGAAATTATCAGTACTTAGGTAGTTTTAAGAGAATTATTGTACAATTTGATTCTGGCCTGCAATTGCTAACATGAAGATTACTTGGTAGGTTTAGAAACACACGTTTCTTTTATATTTTCAGCATGACAGACAGTTTTTGAAATAAAAGGAACATGCATAAATAACAATGAACAAAGTAACAAATGGTGTGTACTGGTGATTGTGGTCAACAGAATGAAATATGGTGAAACAAGAATATCCAGCCAGTTATTAACAGTTACACCTGGCTTGAAAAGTGTAAAGGCATTGCTTTAATGAAAAGAATGGTATTCTATAGCGAGCTATTTGACTATGTTTTCATGATAAGACACGGTTAGTCTTTACGTACGTTAAGGCACTTCAGAAATTATCCCTCAAGACTATAGGTTTTCAAATAATATTTAATCACCTTGCGAAGTTTGGTGTCAGTGCTGGGCGCCTTTGAGAGTTAAACACAAAATATTTCCATAGGGAACGTAAAAGAGCCAAAAGAAGTCTGGAGGTGTCTCTTCCTGGATTAAAATTTTGCTGCAGAAAATAGAGTAGCAGACGAAATTGTTTGAATTAGTAGCTGTTCTGGCATTCACGATAAATGTCAAGGGTAACAGCTTTTCCTGATCACCAACCTGCAGTAATTCTGTTTGTGTTTTGAGAATTTTCGTGACTGCCTTATACTCTTCTTTTCCTGGAATTTCCTGTAATATTAAGTAAAACAAGTTTGTTAAACCTTGACGTTTGCAACCTAAAACAATGCTTGGTAATATGCTTCACATAGCAGGTTGATTTGTCGACCTGATGGCTAACAGTGCATATACTTTGAATATTGTCCTGGTGCTGGTGAATTGTAACTGCCCTTGGACTTATGAAAGGAGACTACTAGCATGACAGAGCTAACACTTCTACGAAAAATCACTAAAGCACCATCAAAAACGTTCTGATGGTCAGTGCAGGGTCTCTGAGTACTGCTTGCGGATGGCCATTCTACATTTGTTAAGTTAAACAATCCTTTAACTCACTGACTAGCTCTTGGCCCTTTACGTTGGAGAACTGCTGACAGCTGTTCTAGCTTTTCTTCAACAGAGCTAATTACTTGTTTGTTTCTTTTTCTTTCTTTTTTCATGTACTTCTTGTTGTCAAATATGCCTTATAACCAAAGCAAAATTGTCATAGGATAACCAAACTCGAGTCATAGTGCTCTACTGCTCTTCTAAGCAATCATTTTTAACAGCGGCTTATTAGACACCTGGGAGAATTAGTTTTTGTACAATGAAAATACCTACTTTGCCAGGTATCACCTCTTGTTTCAGTATTTAAATCAATAAAAGGTAAACAGTAATGGCACTACAGAATTAGTATTGTTGTGCCTATGTCAAATGCTTGTGACTGGCAAATGTATTCTATACTTATTGACATGTTCACTTTTAGTCATAAATCACACACATACCAAGTTTAAACGTTTCCAGTTATCTTCGTGTTCCTGATTGAGTCTGTAAAAAAAATAGATTTATGTTTAATTTCTACTGCACACTTAATAACTCAGATATAAGCTTATCGTCAAAACGTAAATGCAAAATGTAGATGTATCATGAAGATGGTACAAGGCTGACTTACAACGAAATATATGTACCTTGTAGCCATTGATTCTAATCTTCCTTGGTGAGTCATCTTGAAGTAGCTCATTAACGAACTTATTAGTTCGCGCAGTGACTGATGAACTTTGGCAATAGGTTCTTGGCTGATCATGAACTGGTGCATAACAGAGAAGGAATTCGTTTATTATAATCGTTGCTGCAGCATTTCATTTTGTCTAATACACAGAATTTTATACAGTAAAAGATAAATTAAACTTGAATAAGCAAAAACAGTACTCAAAATAGTAAGAACTAAACGAGCTGAGTAGTTACAAAGACTGATTATTACGCTTTAAATCGTTTGTAGAAAAAAAAAGAAAAGAGGAAAGATAATAATGGGGACTATAAGTAAGTATAAACAGTACCAGTTGTATTAACAGTACAGAGCATTATTTAATTAAGAGCGACAGTAACCTAAAGAAAAATACTAAGGTAGTATTAATTATAAAAACTAATAAATTGTTTAATCAAGGTTTGCTTAACGAAACACAGAGAGGGGATAAGCTTTTTATATCTTCATCCAGATTATTCCAGATAGTAGGACCAGAGAAATGTAGACTGAAGTTACCACAATTAGATCTAACCTGATCGATATAATATGTTGACTTAGATGCTAGCCTAGTATTACAGTCATTTTTAGATCATATGCATATAAAATAATTATCAAAAAACTTAGGTTATCGATCAAGGTAATACTGAAACAAAACTTTGCAGAGTAACCATGAATTTAATTAAGCAAAAGCCTAACTGTGAAGGGCTGGAGTATGCAGCTCGTTCCGAGGATGTTATTAAACTTAGGGCCTGTTATTGCAAAGTTACAGTGGGTTTGAAGGTTGTGGCATAGGTATTTTCCCCAGACAACCGAGCTGAGAATATCAATAGTAATAAAAATGCCTAAGCTTAGATAGGATACCAATACCTCTTGAAATTTTCTTACTCACTTCATGTTCTTAATTTTCCAATTTAAATGACAATTTAAGCCACGAGTAGACATGAGTCAATGCAGTTGATAACTATTGCGGTGTAAATATTTTAAGCGCATTCGCGGCAAAGTAGCAAATTGAGTTGGTTTAGAAAATATTTATATGGGGACGAAATATTTCATGGCAATCGAGACACTGCACGAAAACATGAGCCATTGGACAAAATCAGACACACTCACCTGGAATCTTTCCTGCAGAGTTGGAAGCTGCTGCTCTTCGTCCAAATTTTCCATAACTTGTAAGCAGGCTCTCCTGAAATTCGCAAAAAGTAAATCCAAGACGAACGAAGAAAACTATGAAGACATGATTGCTCGTCTTTGTTATACACACTGCTCAAGTAGTTTTGAACGTAACTGTGTTTCCGTGGCCCACGAAGCACAGTCAATCAGGTGTAT
This sequence comes from Platygyra sinensis, assembly GCA_019787425.1. Taxonomy (NCBI): domain Eukaryota; kingdom Metazoa; phylum Cnidaria; class Anthozoa; order Scleractinia; family Merulinidae; genus Platygyra; species Platygyra sinensis. Next base: position 6,206 of record JAHPZR010048770.1, on the reverse strand, counting down.
GTTGTACAGAATGCTCCTTTACCTCCTTTAAAGATATCCTTAAAACCGCACCGCCACAGTTCGTGCTGCGACTGTTCAGTTACCTCGAGTTCATTGAATAATAATGACAAATGGCTGGGTAACCACCCCGCCATGCGAAACCAGAGTTAGCGCTCCTTGGCAAACTTCCAATGAACAATGCGAAATGAATTCTCTTTTAGTCACTTTGGCTTTCATTTTTCCGCGCCATCTCGGTTGTTTTGAACCCACGAAATTTTACAGTGGTCAGAAACTCTGGTTCACATGACATCTTTCCTCGCCGTTTCGTCTTTGTTCATGCGACTCCTTTTCCGAGTTGATTGTTCTTGGTTTTGATTTCTGTTTTAATTCCAAAGCATCTTAGTTGTTGATGCTGTCCCAAATTGCTTTGTTGTCCTGTTTTCATGGTCAGTGTGTGATAAAAATAGCTACTGTGTAACCACCCTCCTAGAGTTCGCGCTCGCCTTGGCAAACTTCCAGTGAACAATGCGTAATGAATTCTCTTTGTAGTCACTTGGGCTTAAAGTTTTCCGCGCCATCTCGGTTATTTTTGTGAGTTGAAAATAGAACCCACGAAACTTTGCAGTGGTCACTTGAGCAACTTTCGTTCACATGGCATCTTTCCTCGCCGTTTCATCTTCAGTGTTCCTGCGGCTGCTTTTCCGAGTTGATTGTTCTTGGTTTTAATTTCTGTTAGGATTCCAGAGCATCTTAGTACTTGATGCTGTCTCGAATTGCTTTGTTGTCCTGAGGTAAACAAAGAAATTATCCTTGTTCAGATGTGTGAAACCCCTCATGAAGGGCGAAAGATTCTCGACGTTTTCTAAGTTCCATTCCTTTCTATGCTTCGATATTGCTTCGTGAAACCTACACTTCAGCTGTCATGTGAACATTGAATAGTGACCTTTTACTCGTTTCAACCAGTCATAATTCCCAAGTGGGAAATGACGTCAGCTATGACTATAGTTTGTGCATTGTTTTCAAAAGAATTCCACCGCTGCTGACCGCTAGTTTTATTTGAATGATAGTAACTTATCGTTCAATTGTTTGGGGCATTGACCCGTTTTACCCTGGCTTGTTGCTATTCTAGGAAATGGCATGCATGATAGCTAACCAATATTCGTAAGACTCCATCTTGGCTGTTATTTTGTTTCGAGATTCTAGAAAATTGACGTTTTGAAGGTTTCAAAACATCTTTGACACGTTAACCTCCGTTATAATGTTTCAGTTTCGTTGCCTCTTTGGGACTGATTGATTCAATAATTGTCGTTTCCTTTGTCTCTTTGATATGTGATGTTTTCACTAGCATGAAATGCTTGATCAGTTTCCGTAATTAAGAATACGGAGTCTAGAAGGGGTCCTGGCGTGGCGTGATTGATGCGGCTTAAGTAACTGAACTTGGATAAACATGACCCATGAAATTGTATTCGGTGGATTATTTTGGGTGTTGTTGATGCAAATTAATGAATCAGCGCAATGGCTTATTACTGATGCGAATTTGTTCGATGTGATATGAATAATTTAAGGCGGTAAGAAATGTTTCATAAAGTGGACATTTCGATAACCTACTCTACTCTTACTGGCGTCTTTAGAAATTACTATAGAAAGCTAGAACTGCTGAAAGCTGGAATGTCCGTTCTCTGTTATAAGCGTAAATGTGAAACGTTTCTTTGCCTTAGTTAAAAGTAACTTCCAGGCTTATTCATGAGTCAATACATCGAATAAAATGCGATGTAAGGTGCGAAAGCCGGTTTAATTGTACAGTGTCAAAGAGAAGACGATCTGTAGAAGCTGACTCAAACGTCGAACCTCTCTTCACTGAACTACGGATATCAACATGTTCTTAAGTGAGGGGATAACAGCATGGTCTAAGGAGATCCCGGACGGGGCTTTCATATTTAGCCTGAGCCCGGTCGGCAATATAGGTTGTTTTCGAGTTGCCCTGGTGCCTCTGTTTCGAAACGAGGCACGTAATACTGGCGCGTGGCACATGTTTAGTGCTATGTACTAGGGTATCTAAAGGATAGTAATGCTACGGAACATTGTGTTGATAGTGACATACTTTACGCGGTGATTCACCTATACCAGCGCGTTCCAAGACTTGTGCGTTTTACTGTGGTGTTAAATTGTGAGGAATCTGTCCTTGTGTACATCAACTTCATGCATTAGGACACATCGACGACGAGGTGTGACAATTAAGGGATCGTGACAATAATAAGCAGAGAGTGATCTGAGCCATGTCTGGATATAAAAAGATGCACATCACTAAACCTCCCTTTTACCAGATCGTGAAAATCAAAAGATGTGGAAATTGTAGGAGCAGAAATCTAACTTACAAAAAAGCTAAGGTGATAACGACAATCCGACATGCATTTGGAATGTGTCAGTATAGCACTCATATCATAGTATCTGGCTTTTGTTTTCCTTGTGAAGGTCATTTGTACCCTGAGGTTTTGGTGATTTATCTGGCGAAATTATTGCCGATTTCTCATGGATAAACATCGAGGAGGGTCGTACAGGGGTATTCTCGTGATACGTGATTAGCTCATTTTATTTTCCGTGAAATGTGAATTCATAGGAAATTACTCTCCGTGACTCGTGACCTGAAGGTTTTGCGTGACCCGTGAAGAACCTGAATTATCAGATTACCGATATTCGTGATTTTACCACTCAATTCTACGTGATTTTGAGACGCAAGTTCTCCAAATAGTTAGAGTGGTCTATCGAGAGTGACCTAGGTATGCGATTTGCAATATGGAGCCTTGCCCTAGCCATTCGCGATTTTGCTTCCTTCAAACACTGTTTCTAATGTAAGAACAGGCCGTTAAAAGGGGTATCTCACTTTCTAATTGTCGTGATTTTCTTTTGTCCGTAAACCGTGATCCTCTATTTCTAAGGTTCGTGAACCGTGCCGGAGATTTCCCCACCCCCCCTCTGTACGTCTGTACGACTCTCATCGAGATGGGTGTTAGAAAATGAATGCAGCAATACGGAGTACGCTGGTACAAATAGGCCTGCTTTTAGCCATGGTCAAAATGGCCATCCTCCTGGATTGAAGAGAGAATGGTAGCCCAAGAATCACGGTCACTATTTCTCGAAAGTAGGGACTCTGGCCAAAATGTGTTGCCACGCGTTGATGATGGTAGCTTTATTGAGAGTGGTGACGGGGTAAACATGAAAAAGTGCATTTGGCCAAATTCTCATTGTGCAGGATACTGAAATAGGAAATGACGAGGAAAGCAGCCATGATATACTTCATTGACTCATATATAGACTCGTTTGTAGCCCTCAAGTATGGTCGTCAGGTAATGAAAAACGTAGGGATGACTCAACAGCTGCAATGGGAACAGGTGGCAGTGATGCTGATGAGATTTTCAAAACTGGTGTTTTGGCGTCTTGCCTCCATAGCACATTGATGACGATATGTCGTCGAATGTACAGTGTAGCTGCGGGAGTGCTTTGTGGTGTTGAATTGACAGGCAGGGTACCTGCAATAAGGCAAGAAATCGAACTGAGAGAAAGGTTCCGATTAGTTAAATAGTGACGTTAAATTGTTCATGTAAGCTAGTAGATTCGACTAATTGAGGATTCTGAAGTGTATCTGAAGTGTATCAGTGACTCTGATGCCTTCAGCTGGTATGGCGGAGGAATGGGAGAATTGATTATCAAATGGATATCAGTTGAAACGTATAGAAAACGAAAGAAATAACGAACGGTTTAAGAAGCTAGTCTGTGTTCTAATCAATCTGAAGTATGGTAGATGTAAAACTGAATAGCCCAACTGGTTTACAGTGAAACATGTCAAAACACCTTGTGAATGACCAACCAGCAGTGGGTTATATTTCATGAACAGTAACAAAAACAGTATTAGCTTTGGAAGTTGCCGCAGCTCTTATTCTGTGTGGTTTGAATATACTAACTTCCTTTAGCCTCATTATGGTACGCCAGACAGTATTGATGGTGTGACTGTGTCTTGACGTGAAGGCTGACGAGCAAGTCTTAAACCCATGTCATAGGTGGAGAGCTTGCAATCCATTAGTCTCAAATTTCTTTAAATGGGATGTAGCGCTTGGTTGAAAGGTTGAATAATAATGATAATAATAGTGATAATGATAATGATTACTTTATTAACGTGTCAAATTGCTTTAGCCGCTCGGGATGCTCTCTACTAACAGAGGAGACCTAGCTAAACAAAAAACTAAAAAACCTATTATATGGTCGAACCTCCCGTGAACCAACACCCAATGATGGTCGCTTACGAGAGGTATTCCCCCACGGGAATTTAGACCATAATGGGTCAAAATTTTGCCTCATCAGCAAAAGGTAAGTACAGAGACTTATGCATGTGAAAAGTCAATTTAAAGAAAAATATGCAGCACTTTCCATTGAGAAAAGTATCATTTATAATGCAATAGCCCACAAAAACTGCTCTGAGTGCCCTCTCTTGCAACATTCCAGCTTCATAGTATCACTGGCTTTACAAAAATGCGAGGCTAAATGGCAGTACGTTAGATAGAGGACAATGGCTTAATGGAATTAAGTTCCTCAGCCTCCTTTGGCTTGCTTTCACACGAATTTCATTATCCTTATTAGCACCTTTCACAATTATTCATATTGTGGTACCTTTTAAGATTACCTTCAAGGAGATTCTAGTACAGTAGGCAATTTCCCCCCTTCCTCATAGATTTGGTGATCGCCTGCATACATAGACAAATCAGATTCGACTCTTCTACCCCCGTGCTCCCAAAGAAAGACGTTTATCGTTTGACCCAAGTTAGAGGTAACTTCTTGCTTACTTGTCGGGTCGGTACGTGCGGTACGTATCAAAGGATGTCGAGGAGTGTTCAATTGTTTGTTGTGCTTTACGTTCGCCTAAACATTCAGGACCCACTCTGCGTTTACGGTGGTGTATTTAATATCGGTTTCTACGAACGGAAGTTCACCGTTGCATCAGTGCGCAGTCAAGTGCTAAGTCATTTTAGTCAGTTTAATGGCGGTAAGCGAGCACCTCACGTTTAATTCACGTTCGTTAATTCTCAGAAGATCCCGTAATGTTAAAGAGTTGTCTTTCAATTAGAGGAGCGTCTAAGATTCCCCACAGGAGTTCCTGGACTGTCAAAGCCTAGCAGTGCACAAGAAGCACAGTATAATATATTTCTAGATACAATTTCTTCAGGTTGAAAGTGAAATAAAAGTATAAAGATCATTAAAACTACGGAGGCGAAAGGGACACGTCGAACCGCCATGCTGGCCGCTCCTGGGAAATAAAACCGGATTATTTTTAAAGTTTTATTGTTAGTTTATAAGGCGCTAAATGGTCTGGCACCATTATATATCACGGAATTACTTAGTTATCGTACATGTTCACGTACGTTACGCTCTACTGATCAAAAACTTCTGGCAGTTCCGAAGTCAAGACTTAAAACATACGGTGACAGGGCCTTTTCCGTTGCTGCGCCTAAACTCTGGAATGAGCTGCCATTAGATCTTAGAAGTCTAGATACAATTAATTTATTCAAGAAACACTTGAAGACTGATCTTTTTAGAAAAGCATATAATGCTTAACTTTTTGATAATTTAGAATGGGATTTATGGTGATATTTTTATAAATAAGACTGTAAATAGGTTTTATTTTTAATTTATTCATATTTTATTACTGGTGGGATCTTTTTAATTATTTTAATATTATGAATTGTAAAGCGCTTTGGTCAATTAGTGGAGTTAGCGCTATATAAATTATTAATTATTAATAATTATGTAGCTTTAGCTTGTTTTTTTACATTGTATTTTCGAAACGTAGTACTTTGTGTGGAAGATTCAGGGAAAGTTTCTAAGAAGTTGTTCGACAACTTTTATTTCTGAGGAATCCCCTTAAAATGGGAAATACCTGTCACAATTTGGAGTCAAAGCAATTACTTGTTTTGATTTGTGGTGCCTGGTTAGCTCAGTTGGTAGAGCGCCGGACTGCAGTGCGGGAGGTGGAGGGTTCGAGCCCCAGACCGGACCAGCACCAAGGGTCTTAAAATAACTGAGGAGAATGCGCTACCTCTGTAATTATATCTGCAAATGGTTAGACGTTCAGGTCTCTCAGATAAGGTCTATAAACCGTGGGCACCGTCTCCTACATCTTCGATGTTATGGTTAGCAGGTCACGTTAAAGAACCTGCACGCTTATCACTCACTCACTC
>JAHPZR010048769.1:0-22789 GCA_019787425.1 Platygyra sinensis | reverse complement strand
CCTTCACATTCTTCATCTTAGAATATATTAATGATCAAAAGTCGAATTTTGTTGAAGAAAAAATGACCTTTCACCCTATAAAAAATTTTCTGTGAAAAGAAGGACGGTCATTCCAAACGAGAGAGAATGGAAATAATTGACCTGCATCTAAAACGCGCTTTTGCTGGATGATATTACTGGAAACCGACAGTGAAGAGTGATCATCGCAGTAAATTTTCCAATTTAAGCAATTGGAAAGAAGAAGCATGAAAAAAAATCAGGGCTTCAACGGGATTCGAACCCGTGACCTCCGCGATACCGGTGCGATGCTCTACCAAATGAGCTATGAAGCCACACATTGGGAGCGAGGTCAATTTATTGAGTTCATATTTTCCCGTGCAGTGAAGTGATTTGAAGTATATATGAAATAATTCATATTTGTACTGCGGTGGTAGATGAAAGTGTATGTATGTATGTATACTTAATTGACCACTCCCCATCGGGGCTTTTCAGGACCGATGCAAACAAACAATGACAAATTAATATTCAAATAAACACAACTAGGTTAAGAATCCCAACTGGCGGGAGGCAAACCAGTTGGCTATTTATAAACGTGGCCGAGAAGTTGAACTCGGGGCTTCCGAGAACAACATCAGCTAACGGTCAGAACGGGAAATGAACCCGCGACCTACGGATTTCAAATCCGACCCTCTAACCACTCGACCACACTGCCTCCCTTGAAGAATGATCATCCCAGTAAATTTTCCAATGTAAGCAATTGGAAAGAAGAAGGCTGAAAAAAATCAGGGCTTTAACGGGATTCGAACCCGTGACCTCCGCGATACCGGTGCGATGCTCTACCAACTGAGCTATGAAGCCAGCTTCATAGCTCAGTGGTAGAGCATCGCACCGGTATCGCGGAGGTCACGGGTTCGAATCCCGTTGAAGCCCTCATTATTTTTTTCAGGCTTCTTCTTTCCAATTGCTTACATTGGAGAATTTACTGCGATGATCACTCTTCGCTTTCATCTACAACCGCAGTACAAATATGAATTATTTCATATATACTTCAAATTACTAGAAACCGTCACCAATTTCTCAAATAATGGCTATTTTTCGCTAAACGTCACGTGACTAATTCTACTTTAAAATGTTCAGGACGTTAAAACCCAACTGTGTGCTAAATCTGGCTTCATTGCCATTTATACCTTAATTTAGAAATATAACTAATAAATTATTTTCACTGGTAAATGCCTTTGCCTCAGACCTTAAACTACTTGAGTGCATTGCGATGGACGCGTCCTGGACACAGTCACTGTCAACGTTCTAGAGACATGTCCAAACATAGTTCAGATCACCATGTACTTTTTGCTCACAATTCCTTGTCACACCTCGCCATCATACGTCGTCATGCATAGACTTGATGCTTACAATCTAGGGCATTAATAAATAAAGGTTAATGTACGTCTTGGAGCGCGCTGATTAAGATAAATCAACAGAATGTGCCGCAGAATTACTATCTTTAAAATACCCAGCAGTAGTATGTATCTTATAAGTTGCCTAGAATCGCCGTCAAATCGCCCAGATGCCAAAATCTCTGAAATGTCGCCAAACGCAGGGCGATTTTAGGTCTTGTTATCGAGATGGACGAGGCTTGCCGTGACACAAGATCATATCGGTCTGTTTTCTCCGCGCCACAGTTGGCACGTCGATCACTTTTGATTTGTCATCTGAGATGAAGGAAAGTTGTTGCCACTCTAAACTATCGAAACAACAACTGTGAATACTCCGTTAAATGGAGGGTGAAAGTGTTAACGTTTTTTCCTCGAATATACTTCGTGGGGCTTAGCAAGCGGGTGAAAAAATGCCTCCATCGCCGACTCGAAGCTCATCCTTTTATTCGAAGTTGCGTGAGACTGAGTTGACGGCTGCTAATTTTTATTTGAATTGTAGGTCTGAACAACAGTTCCCAAGAGTTCTTATAACCAACGGATATCTTTACTTGCTCCACTGACCCAGACGATTCATTTCTTCAGCAAAACTGCGCAACACCAACATCTGACTGAATTGCGATCGGTTTTCTCATCTATGACATCTCTAGAATAGGCTTTCGAAACTGGAAAATTACGTCATTTCGTGAAGGTTAGAAAACCCAGATTATGCTAGCAGTGTTAAATTTAGGTAAAAACTAAAAATTATACTCGGTTTGCTAAATAATGCCAAAAATTATGCTAGCACAATCTACAAAAGCCTACAGGTCAACCGACTAAAACCGTGAGCGAATCAAAATAGCGGCAAGATGACCCGATTGCGACCAAACTCACCTCAAATTGGTTTGGTTTTCCAAGAATTGGGGACGATTGGAGACGAGCTCTCGGCAATAAGTTGATCTTAAGTACTAGGCATTTCGGTGTGATCTTGAGAAGCTGTGAAATCGTTCGCATGTGAAGATGGTTTTGCAACTTTGGCGAGCCTGTTCTTCTTCTGAGCATCACGGTGCACCCAAGCGTTCAGGACAAAGGCACAACTCCCCGAATTAAAGAAATAGTGGTCGGTAGATGCTACGATTACCAGCACAAAAAAATTGGCTTAAATTCATCAACTTGGAAGAACTGCAGTAAGATCTGGGACACGTTTCAGGGGGCATTTGCTTACAAGGATCCTTGTAAGTTAACCTTTGGCGACTACAAGCCGTATTTTCAGGAGGTTGGAATGGCGGAGATCTACAATAAGGTGAGCACTGACTTTGCAAATCTACTTCTTGGGAATTAAGAAAAGGATCAAAGCTCTTCGATTTCCTAATCGTGCTGTAAGAAACCCTCGTGTACAGGTTAACAGGTAACATTGGTTGCACACAGAGTAATGTCTTTTCAGTTCTAGAAATCCGCATACCATAAAGTCGCAACCCGCATTGCTAACAGAAGTCTCAAAACTAATTTAGGCTTAAACGGGATTCGAACTCATGACCTCTGCGATAACACAGCTAATGCTCTAAAAACTAAGTTATCATGCCCAATGCATGGGAGATGGTCATATGTCGAGTTCGTAATATACCGGTAGATAGTGAAAAATGCAAGTCAATATATGAAAGATCACATAGTTGTAAAGAAAGACGTTATGACAATAATAATGAGTGTATACGAGTATAACTAGTATTTACATCAACATACACTTTGCAACAGTTCTCAAGGTACTGACCGAGTTACTGATTTCACTCTCCTTCCGCTCTTTCTACATTTACCGAGAAACGTGGCCAGCAACTGACTTACCGTACAGCTTGTTCATAATAACAATTATAAATTAGAGCTCCTTGTTCGAGCTGTTTTCTTTTTTCTGCTTTAATACTTCCTGCTAACACAAAGTGAAACCCTTTAATTTTGTCACGTAGATCCGTCTGGACATAACAGAGATTCTTTTGTCACAGTTAACGTGAGGTTAATTAATGCACTTGTATGTAGTTTGAAATTCGAAACGGATAAATGTGTTAACATGCCAAGGATATAAGGTTCGTATTTTTGTAAGGTCAGAACACTGGGATAAATGTCTAGGATGAACAAAACGAGGGAAATTGTTCTCTCCGATTGACAGGAAGCTTAAGGAACAAAATTTATTTACACCGCATCGAGTCCACCAGCTTAACTTGAAATGCATTCTATGTGTACAGATGCACAGAAAAACCTTGCGCCGACCTTGATAATTATACTCGAGGCAGTTTGTTGATGTTGTCATTACTTTGGCTTGTTTCATAGAGCTTGTTTTGGTCAGGAACGTACAAAGCTGTGCATTCCTATTCAGAATTTGACATACGGTTCACAACGTTAGAGGACACCATGGCTGGGTAAGGAAAGAGTTAACATAAATGAAATTCTTAAATGTTTTCGCTTTTTAAAATTTATTTAAAAGTTGATATAATTGTAGGTAAGCTCACCTGAAGTGATGGTCTCTTGTACATGCTTGTTCGTGGCCTCTTTTTCTCTCTGATTAAAGCATTTTTCCATGAGCACATTGAGACAGAGATAGACCAGATCAGATGGGGGAGTGTAGGGGGTGGGGGTAGTTATTGAAGTTTGAGAAAGAAGTGAAAAATTGATGTCCGATCTTTGTTAACTTCTGGTTTTGTGTTGTTGTTTTCTAGATGGATCGTAAATGAATTGACCTTTTGTGGAAATGGAAACTTGTCTCGCAATACCTCTGATGGCATTGACTACGCTTCCTGTCAATCGGAGAGAACAATTTCCTCGTTTTGTTCATCCTAGACATTTATCCCAGTGTTCTGACCTTACAAAAATACGAACCTTATATCCTTGGCATGTTAACACATTTATCCGTTTCGAATTTCAAACTACATACAAGTGCATTAATTAACCTCACGTTAACTGTGACAAAAGAATCTCTGTTATGTCCAGACGGATCTACGTGACAAAATTAAAGGGTTTCACTTTGTGTTAGCAGGAAGTATTAAAGCAGAAAAAAGAAAACAGCTCGAACAAGGAGCTCTAATTTATAATTGTTATTATGAACAAGCTGTACGGTAAGTCAGTTGCTGGCCACGTTTCTCGGTAAATGTAGAAAGAGCGGAAGGAGAGTGAAATCAGTAACTCGGTCAGTACCTTGAGAACTGTTGCAAAGTGTATGTTGATGTAAATACTAGTTATACTCGTATACACTCATTATTATTGTCATAACGTCTTTCTTTACAACTATGTGATCTTTCATATATTGACTTGCATTTTTCACTATCTACCGGTATATTACGAACTCGACATATGACCATCTCCCATGCATTGGGCATGATAACTTAGTTTTTAGAGCATTAGCTGTGTTATCGCAGAGGTCATGAGTTCGAATCCCGTTTAAGCCTAAATTAGTTTTGAGACTTCTGTTAGCAATGCGGGTTGCGACTTTATGGTATGCGGATTTCTAGAACTGAAAAGACATTACTCTGTGTGCAACCAATGTTACCTGTTAACCTGTACACGAGGGTTTCTTACAGCACGATTAGGAAATCGAAGAGCTTTGATCCTTTTCTTAATTCCCAAGAAGTAGATTTGCAAAGTCAGTGCTCACCTTATTGTAGATCTCCGCCATTCCAACCTCCTGAAAATACGGCTTGTAGTCGCCAAAGGTTAACTTACAAGGATCCTTGTAAGCAAATGCCCCCTGAAACGTGTCCCAGATCTTACTGCAGTTCTTCCAAGTTGATGAATTTAAGCCAATTTTTTTGTGCTGGTAATCGTAGCATCTACCGACCACTATTTCTTTAATTCGGGGAGTTGTGCCTTTGTCCTGAACGCTTGGGTGCACCGTGATGCTCAGAAGAAGAAACAGGCTCGCCAAAGTTGCAAAAACCATCTTCACATGCGAACGATTTCACAGCTTCTCAAGATCACACCGAAATGCCTAGTACTTAAGATCAACTTATTGCCGAGAGCTCGTCTCCAATCGTCCCCAATTCTTGGAAAACCAAACAATTTGAGGTGAGTTTGGTCGCAATCGGGTCATCTTGCCGCTATTTTGATTCGCTCACGGTTTTAGTCGGTTGACCTGTAGGCTTTTGTAGATTGTGCTAGCATAATTTTTGGCATTATTTAGCAAACCGAGTATAATTTTTAGTTTTTACCTAAATTTAACACTGCTAGCATAATCTGGGTTTTCTAACCTTCACGAAATGACGTAATTTTCCAGTTTCGAAAGCCTATTCTAGAGATGTCATAGATGAGAAAACCGATCGCAATTCAGTCAGATGTTGGTGTTGCGCAGTTTTGCTGAAGAAATGAATCGTCTGGGTCAGTGGAGCAAGTAAAGATATCCGTTGGTTATAAGAACTCTTGGGAACTGTTGTTCAGACCTACAATTCAAATAAAAATTAGCAGCCGTCAACTCAGTCTCACGCAACTTCGAATAAAAGGATGAGCTTCGAGTCGGCGATGGAGGCATTTTTTCACCCGCTTGCTAAGCCCACGAAGTATATTCGAGGAAAAAACGTTAACACTTTCACCCTCCATTTAACGGAGTATTCACAGTTGTTGTTTCGATAGTTTAGAGTGGCAACAACTTTCCTTCATCTCAGATGACAAATCAAAAGTGATCGACGTGCCAACTGTGGCGCGGAAGAAAACAGACCGATATGATCTTGTGTCACGGCAAGCCTCGTCCATCTCGATAACAAGACCTAAAATCGCCCTGCGTTTGGCGACATTTCAGAGATTTTGGCATCTGGGCGATTTGACGGCGATTCTAGGCAACTTATAAGATACATACTACTGCTGGGTATTTTAAAGATAGTAATTCTGCGGCACATTCTGTTGATTTATCTTAATCAGCGCGCTCCAAGACGTACATTAACCTTTATTTATTAATGCCCTAGATTGTAAGCATCAAGTCTATGCATGACGACGTATGATGGCGAGGTGTGACAAGGAATTGTGAGCAAAAAGTACATGGTGATCTGAACTATGTTTGGACATGTCTCTAGAACGTTGACAGTGACTGTGTCCAGGACGCGTCCATCGCAATGCACTCAAGTAGTTTAAGGTCTGAGGCAAAGGCATTTACCAGTGAAAATAATTTATTAGTTATATTTCTAAATTAAGGTATAAATGGCAATGAAGCCAGATTTAGCACACAGTTGGGTTTTAACGTCCTGAACATTTTAAAGTAGAATTAGTCACGTGACGTTTAGCGAAAAATAGCCATTATTTGAGAAATTGGTGACGGTTTCTAGTAATTTGAAGTATATATGAAATAATTCATATTTGTACTGCGGTTGTAGATGAAAGCGAAGAGTGATCATCGCAGTAAATTCTCCAATGTAAGCAATTGGAAAGAAGAAGCCTGAAAAAAATAATGAGGGCTTCAACGGGATTCGAACCCGTGACCTCCGCGATACCGGTGCGATGCTCTACCACTGAGCTATGAAGCTGGCTTCATAGCTCAGTTGGTAGAGCATCGCACCGGTATCGCGGAGGTCACGGGTTCGAATCCCGTTAAAGCCCTGATTTTTTTCAGCCTTCTTCTTTCCAATTGCTTACATTGGAAAATTTACTGGGATGATCATTCTTCAAGGGAGGCAGTGTGGTCGAGTGGTTAGAGGGTCGGATTTGAAATCCGTAGGTCGCGGGTTCATTTCCCGTTCTGACCGTTAGCTGATGTTGTTCTCGGAAGCCCCGAGTTCAACTTCTCGGCCACGTTTATAAATAGCCAACTGGTTTGCCTCCCGCCAGTTGGGATTCTTAACCTAGTTGTGTTTATTTGAATATTAATTTGTCATTGTTTGTTTGCATCGGTCCTGAAAAGCCCCGATGGGGAGTGGTCAATTAAGTATACATACATACATACACTTTCATCTACCACCGCAGTACAAATATGAATTATTTCATATATACTTCAAATCACTTCACTGCACGGGAAAATATGAACTCAATAAATTGACCTCGCTCCCAATGTGTGGCTTCATAGCTCATTTGGTAGAGCATCGCACCGGTATCGCGGAGGTCACGGGTTCGAATCCCGTTGAAGCCCTGATTTTTTTTCATGCTTCTTCTTTCCAATTGCTTAAATTGGAAAATTTACTGCGATGATCACTCTTCACTGTCGGTTTCCAGTAATATCATCCAGCAAAAGCGCGTTTTAGATGCAGGTCAATTATTTCCATTCTCTCTCGTTTGGAATGACCGTCCTTCTTTTCACAGAAAATTTTTTATAGGGTGAAAGGTCATTTTTTCTTCAACAAATTCGACTTTTGATCATTAATATATTCTAAGATGAAGAATGTGAAGGCAGAAACCGACACAACATTGTGTCGGTTTCTGCCTTCGAAGCTTGACAATCTTATACGCTAAAACTAAAGCAAAAAAAAAAAAAAAAGTCAGAAACTTCGAAAGGCAGTTGGAGTCACGTATTGAGTTACCAGAAGAAAAAATAAACTCCAGCGCGAACGGCTGGAGTTTAAATTTTGTACATGATTGTAAAGTTTTATGTTTGAATGTGACTGGGTGTTTTGCCATTCATATTTTCGTTGATTTGATTCTTACGTTTATATGTTCAGCAAGTTTAATGTTAGTAGTTAGTACAAGAAGTAATACTTTTCAACAAAAAAAAATTCCGGTTATCTAAGTCTGTTCCTTTTGCTCATGATGTAATAAATTTTTTGCACCTACTCGATTAGTTTACTAACTATTTAGGTGTCCCAAACTCTACACCGTAACAACATATTATCAAACTTTCTTTTCCCCTCTTCTATTTTTGTCAAATAATATTGTAAAATCACTTTAACTTTATGTACATAATGTTCTGGGTGAGTTGAATATAATTGGATTGAATTGAACTGTATTGATACGGAACAACAAGAAAATGAATGTGCTAAAACAAAATTATGTCACATTTATGCGTTGAGAGGGTAGACGGTGCTATCCTCCGTTCAAAGATAAAGTGAATTGAAAGTGGCGAAAAACCAAAGAAATACCTTTTTTAGCATGGAACTGTTGAAGGAGGATATGGAACTTCAAATGATGATGTTATTCTTGCAGAGATACGTGATTTGTACGAAACTCTCTTCAGACGTGGGAAGTGATTTTGAAAGTCTTTTCTTGATTTTATAGAAAATCTAAGTACTAACCTACAGAATTAACGTAGGACAAACGGATTTCCTGGAAAGAAAATTAACGTAAGAAAGATGCCGAAAAGGCTTTGATGTGTCTTAGAACTAGAAAATCACCCTTCAAAGATGCCTTTACTGTTGAATTTACACTTTGTTTCTTCCGGAACTGATCGGCCAAGAATTCGTCGACAGTATGAATGCATCATTTGAAGACAATGAATTGAGTATCTCCCAACGCAGAGGGGTGGTTACACTTATCCTCAAAGAGTACGCGAATTTAAAAGTTTCATCGAACTGGCGACCCATCACGCTTCTTAATGTTGATTACCTCAGAGGTTATTTCAACCAGAATAGAAAAGGTACTTCCACTTCTCATAATTCAAATCAGACCGACTTGTCAAAGGGCGCTATATTGCAAAGAATACCCGTTTGATAAAACTCAAACATCCCCAAAATTTTGCTTCTTAAGCTTTTTCTACTTATCCCTCTTTTTTACGATTGTAAATTAACTCAGAATACTCCTTTGGGAGAGTTAAGTAAATTATTGTACTGTAGTGTAATGCTTTTGATACGTTTGGAATGGAGGTTTTTTTTTTCAGAAAACTTTATACTTATTGAATTTGGGAAACAACATTACGCTATGGCTTACGACTTTTTATTCTAACATTGAACATGTTTAAAGCTCTGTTCCCCATAATGGATATACAACAAACTACTTTAGGTTATCGAGAGGTGTTAAGCAAGACTGCCCACCTTCCCCTTAGCTTTTTATATTGGGAGCAGAGATCTTGGCAGCAAGGAAAGACAACAAAACAATATTAAAGGTATAAGGATTTTTAAAATACAACATAAACTGATAAAACAAGTGAGTTCGCAGCAGAGAGGACACATCTTTATTTTTCCAAAGTATTGCTTCAGTTAATAATGCAATCGAAATATCTCGTTATTGGCAACATATCTGGACTTAATCTGGGAAAAACCAAAGCAATTTGGCTAGGATCGTAGAGGCGTATGGATGACAAACCCCTTGGCCTAAATTGGACGTACAAATCAACCCTGATGCACTCTTGGAATTTATATTTAGTATAACGAGCAAGGAAGCAACAAGAAAAATGTGGTTAAAGTGTATATGAAGCGAAATCAGTTTTTCAATATTTTGAAAGTTCAGCATTTTTAAGACACCATTCCAAAGTTCGAACCGTGTTTAAAAAAAGGCGATTTTATAACACCTGAAAATTGTGCGATTTTGCTCTCAATTATGGTGTTCGAATCGCACGGCCAAAATATCCTGGTGACGTAGTGTTGTGAACAAGACTACGAGATTGCAATACGATGTGGCGTCTATTGGCTATACACAACATCAATATCCTCGTCGTCATTTGAAGATTCAGAGAAAGCACTCAATTCAGAATCGCTCAACATGTTGTTTGCCTCAGAAACCTTTCTTAGTGATTAATTTTGTCCACAAGACTACGTCACAAGATGAAATTGAACAATAAACTCGTCTCCTGACCATTTCTTGACGGAAAAAAAAAAAAAAAAATTAGTAGTTTTCAGCGCCAAAAACCATGACCAAATTTTTGTTTGGGAGAACTTTGACGTTTACAATCGATTTATTTACATATTTCACGGTAAGATTATGCAAAAAAAATCCCTTCATATGCACTTTAAAAGAAAATTGACAATCTCACTATCAAACTTGGTACATGGCGAGGCCGTAAACTCTCCCTTTTCGGCAAGTGCCTTATTGCAAAAAGCTAAGTCTGGGAATTTCACAAATATTTACATCTATGCAGGACATTAGTTCAGAGGAAACCTCTAGAATAAAGATTTCATTTGGAATAAGAAACAGGACAAAATTAAGAGAGAGTCATGTGCCAAGACTGTCCAAAAATATTTCAACACACAGTACACTATATAGTAAAAACCTGCTTATAAGAACCTACAAGCTGAATTTTTGCATTTTAATAACCATATATATAAGAACCCATTCAGCCTGACAAAGAAAAATAGGTTCTTCTATAAAAAAAACAAAAAACAAAAAAAACAACAACAACAACAACAACACTCCAGATTTGATGTTCAAATTCTGGATTTTAATTGTGAAAATATTTGTGTACTGCTTTTTAGTCTTAATTACCAATAAAATATTATTCATTGCATATACTTTGCTGTAGTTTACAAATACAGTCACAAATACTGTACAATACATTTCAAAATCAAAACAGTTTTATTTAATACAGTGTAATTAAAAAAATACAGGACTTTTCTCTTGGACCTATATTAACTATAATAACTTTTGCAAATAATAACCTACTAAGAACCTTATCAGCCTGTTATTGGAAAAAAATGCCCCAAAATATAAGAACCTGTTCAGCCCGAGCTCCAAAATTCTAGGTTCTTATACGCCGGTTTTTATTTAATTTTTTTTTTTCGTGACTTCAACCTCGGGTTTATTCTTAGCTTAAAAAATTTCTATTGAAAATTTAGCAAATTTCAGCCTTGAATATTCTTACAAAATATATTCTTACGGTAAAAAGATTGATGGTATGAACAAAATGTTGACATACAGTTAATCCATTTCAATTTGCTAACTTTTGTTTTATTGTTACTGCCCCGTGAAAAATTTCTTTCTCAACAGCTGTTTGCTTTGAAAGAAACATAGACATAAAAGTTTTCCGTTTCGGTTTACCCTGATAATGAAAATGTAAGCTTTTGAAGCAAAGAACTAAACTGCAACCTTCAATAAATAAGGGTTCTTAATTTATCGTGGGGTCAAGATGGCTTGATTTTGGCCAAGTTCAGAGTCGAGGTCCATAAACACGCAAAAGGAAAAGATCAAGGCCAATATCCAGCCATCCTGACCGAACAAGCTTAGTCAATAAAGGAATTATTGCATGGCTATCGAGAAAAAAATTTTTGTCGAGGCATAGCGGATAGTCCCGAGCAGGCAAGATATGAAATCTCTTCCACTGGGGTAGTCAATCAAAACGCAGTATTTAGTTCTTCTTGCACACTTATGTTGAAAGCAGTCATCGATCGATGAAAGACTTTTGAAAACGACTCTTTTTTTTATTCTCTGCCGTTCGCTGCGACATCCGCAGAATCTCAACGTTATTTAATGATCTGTAATCAAAAGCGCTTTAGAAAATTCCCTCAGACTAATTCCGTCTTCCATTTTTGTACGTCGGCACAAGTTAGATCTAAATACGTTTATAGCATGTGTCGCGTAACTCTCTCGACAGTTGCCGGTTAATCGGGACTAAAACAAATAATTTCCGATCGGTTTAACACGGCTTTGGCTTTTCAGGAGGTGTTCCTCAATGAAACAGCTTTCGCTGTTGGTCAATATTGCTGACTACAGCTACATACTGCACATTCATTTAAGTTAGGGGATAGTACTTGTAAACCTTTTGATGAAAATCGATTCTGTTGTCGCGACGATCGCGCTCAGAGCACATAAAAAGGGAAAAATGTCATTCATGTTTTTTGGTCCAAAAATTTACGTTCTGATTCACATCCCTGCAAATGAAACATGTCGCCCTCCCTCTCTCTTCGCCGGATTCGCCGCAGGGAGATAAATAAGTCAAGGATTGAGAAAAGTCTGTATTTTTTTAATTACACTGTATTAAATAAAAACTGTTTTGATTTTGAAATGTATTGTACAGTATTTGTGACTGTATTTGTAACTACAGCAAAGTATATGCAATGAATAATATTTTATTGGTAATTAAGACTAAAAAGCAGTACACAAATATTTTCACAATTAAAATCCAGAATTTGAACATCAAATCTGGAGTGTTGTTGTTGTTGTTGTTGTTTTTTTTGTTTTTTGTTTTTTTTATAGAAGAACCTATTTTTCTTTGTCAGGCTGAATGGGTTCTTATATATATGGTTATTAAAATGCAAAAATTCAGCTTGTAGGTTCTTATAAGCAGGTTTTTACTATATAGTGTACTGTGTGTTGAAATATTTTTGGACAGTCTTGGCACATGACTCTCTCTTAATTTTGTCCTGTTTCTTATTCCAAATGAAATCTTTATTCTAGAGGTTTCCTCTGAACTAATGTCCTGCATAGATGTAAATATTGTGAAATTCCCAGACTTAGCTTTTTGCAATAAGGCACTTGCCGAAAAGGGAGAGTTTACGGCCTCGCCATGTACCAAGTTTGATAGTGAGATTGTCAATTTTCTTTAAAGTGCATATGAAGGGATTTTTTTTGCATAATCTTACCGTGAAATATGTAAATAAATCGATTGTAAACGTCAAAGTTCTCCCAAACAAAAATTTGGTCATGGTTTTTGCGCTGAAAACTACTAATTTTTTTTTTTTTTTTTCCGTCAAGAAATGGTCAGGAGACGAGTTTATTGTTCAATTTCATCTTGTGACGTAGTCTTGTGGACAAAATTAATCACTAAGAAAGGTTTCTGAGGCAAACAACATGTTGAGCGATTCTGAATTGAGTGCTTTCTCTGAATCTTCAAATGACGACGAGGATATTGATGTTGTGTATAGCCAATAGACGCCACATCGTATTGCAATCTCGTAGTCTTGTTCACAACACTACGTCACCAGGATATTTTGGCCGTGCGATTCGAACACCATAATTGAGAGCAAAATCGCACAATTTTCAGGTGTTATAAAATCGCCTTTTTTTAAACACGGTTCGAACTTTGGAATGGTGTCTTAAAAATGCTGAACTTTCAAAATATTGAAAAACTGATTTCGCTTCATATACACTTTAACCACATTTTTCTTGTTGCTTCCTTGCTCGTTATACTAAATATAAATTCCAAGAGTGCATCAGGGTTGATTTGTACGTCCAATTTAGGCCAAGGGGTTTGTCATCCATACGCCTCTACGATCCTAGCCAAATTGCTTTGGTTTTTCCCAGATTAAGTCCAGATATGTTGCCAAATAAACGAGATATTTCGATTGCATTATTAACTGAAGCAATACTTTGGAAAAATAAAGATGTGTCCTCTCTGCTGCGAACTCACTTGTTTTATCAGTTTATGTTGTATTTTAAAAATCCTTATACCTTTAATATTGTTTTGTTGTCTTTCCTTGCTGCCAAGATCTCTGCTCCCAATATAAAAAGCTAAGGGGAAGGTGGGCAGTCTTGCTTAACACCTCTCGATAACCTAAAGTAGTTTGTTGTATATCCATTATGGGGAACAGAGCTTTAAACATGTTCAATGTTAGAATAAAAAGTCGTAAGCCATAGCGTAATGTTGTTTCCCAAATTCAATAAGTATAAAGTTTTCTGAAAAAAAAAACCTCCATTCCAACGTATCAAAAGCATTACACTACAGTACAATAATTACTTAAACTCTCCCAAAGGAGTATTCTGAGTTAATTTACAAATCGTAAAAAGAGGGGATAAGTAGAAAAAGCTTAAGAAGCAAAATTTTGGGGATGTTTTGAGTTTTATCAAACGGGTATTCTTTGCAATATAGCGCCCTTTGACAAAGTCGGTCTGATTTGAATTTATGAGAAGTGGAAGTACCTTTTCTATTCTGGTTGAAATAACCTCTGAGGTAATCAACATTAAGAAGCGTGATGGGTCGCCAGTTCGATGAAACTTTTAAATTCGCGTACTCTTTGAGGATAAGTGTAACCACCCCTCTGCGTTGGGAGATACTCAATTCATTGTCTTCAAATGATGCATTCATACTGTCGACGAATTCTTGGCCGATCAGTTCCGGAAGAAACAAAGTGTAAATTCAACAGTAAAGGCATCTTTGAAGGGTGATTTTCTAGTTCTAAGACACATCAAAGCCTTTTCGGCATCTTTCTTACGTTAATTTTCTTTCCAGGAAATCCGTTTTGTCCTACGTTAATTCTGTAGGTTAGTACTTAGATTTTCTATAAAATCAAGAAAAGACTTTTCAAAATCACTTCCCACGTCTGAAGAGAGTTTCGTACAAATCACGTATCTCTGCAAGAATAACATCATCATTTGAAGTTCCATATCCTCCTTCAACAGTTCCATGCTAAAAAAGGTATTTCTTTGGTTTTTCGCCACTTTCAATTCACTTTATCTTTGAACGGAGGATAGCACCGTCTACCCTCTCAACGCATAAATGTGACATAATTTTGTTTTTAGCACATTCATTTTCTTGTTGTTCCGTATCAATACAGTTCAATTCAATCCAATTATATTCAACTCACCCAGAACATTATGTACATAAAGTTAAAGTGATTTTACAATATTATTTGACAAAAATAGAAGAGGGGAAAAGAAAGTTTTGATAATATGTTGTTACGGTGTAGAGTTTGGGACACCTAAATAGTTAGTAAACTAATCGAGTAGGTGCAAAAAATTTATTACATCATGAGCAAAAGGAACAGACTTAGATAACCGGAATTTTTTTTGTTGAAAAGTATTACTTCTTGTACTAACTACTAACATTAAACTTGCTGAACATATAAACGTAAGAATCAAATCAACGAAAATATGAATGGCAAAACACCCAGTCACATTCAAACATAAAACTTTACAATCATGTACAAAATTTAAACTCCAGCCGTTCGCGCTGGAGTTTATTTTTTCTTCTGGTAACTCAATACGTGACTCCAACTGCCTTTCGAAGTTTCTGACTTTTTTTTTTTTTTTTGCTTTAGTTTTAGCGTATAAGATTGTCAAGCTTCGAAGGCAGAAACCGACACAACAGTTGTGTCGGTTTCTGCCTTCGAAGCTTGACAATCTTATACGCTAAAACTAAAGCAAAAAAAAAAAAAAAAAGTCAGAAACTTCGAAAGGCAGTTGGAGTCACGTATTGAGTTACCAGAAGAAAAAATAAACTCCAGCGCGAACGGCTGGAGTTTAAATTTTGTACATGATTGTAAAGTTTTATGTTTGAATGTGACTGGGTGTTTTGCCATTCATATTTTCGTTGATTTGATTCTTACGTTTATATGTTCAGCAAGTTTAATGTTAGTAGTTAGTACAAGAAGTAATACTTTTCAACAAAAAAAATTCCGGTTATCTAAGTCTGTTCCTTTTGCTCATGATGTAATAAATTTTTTGCACCTACTCGATTAGTTTACTAACTATTTAGGTGTCCCAAACTCTACACCGTAACAACATATTATCAAAACTTTCTTTTCCCCTCTTCTATTTTTGTCAAATAATATTGTAAAATCACTTTAACTTTATGTACATAATGTTCTGGGTGAGTTGAATATAATTGGATTGAATTGAACTGTATTGATACGGGAACAACAAGAAAATGAATGTGCTAAAAACAAAATTATGTCACATTTATGCGTTGAGAGGGTAGACGGTGCTATCCTCCGTTCAAAGATAAAGTGAATTGAAAGTGGCGAAAAACCAAAGAAATACCTTTTTTAGCATGGAACTGTTGAAGGAGGATATGGAACTTCAAATGATGATGTTATTCTTGCAGAGATACGTGATTTGTACGAAACTCTCTTCAGACGTGGGAAGTGATTTTGAAAAGTCTTTTCTTGATTTTATAGAAAATCTAAGTACTAACCTACAGAATTAACGTAGGACAAAACGGATTTCCTGGAAAGAAAATTAACGTAAGAAAGATGCCGAAAAGGCTTTGATGTGTCTTAGAACTAGAAAATCACCCTTCAAAGATGCCTTTACTGTTGAATTTACACTTTGTTTCTTCCGGAACTGATCGGCCAAGAATTCGTCGACAGTATGAATGCATCATTTGAAGACAATGAATTGAGTATCTCCCAACGCAGAGGGGTGGTTACACTTATCCTCAAAGAGTACGCGAATTTAAAAGTTTCATCGAACTGGCGACCCATCACGCTTCTTAATGTTGATTACCTCAGAGGTTATTTCAACCAGAATAGAAAAGGTACTTCCACTTCTCATAAATTCAAATCAGACCGACTTTGTCAAAGGGCGCTATATTGCAAAGAATACCCGTTTGATAAAACTCAAAACATCCCCAAAATTTTGCTTCTTAAGCTTTTTCTACTTATCCCCTCTTTTTACGATTTGTAAATTAACTCAGAATACTCCTTTGGGAGAGTTTAAGTAATTATTGTACTGTAGTGTAATGCTTTTGATACGTTGGAATGGAGGTTTTTTTTTTCAGAAAACTTTATACTTATTGAATTTGGGAAACAACATTACGCTATGGCTTACGACTTTTTATTCTAACATTGAACATGTTTAAAGCTCTGTTCCCCATAATGGATATACAACAAACTACTTTAGGTTATCGAGAGGTGTTAAGCAAGACTGCCCACCTTCCCCTTAGCTTTTTATATTGGGAGCAGAGATCTTGGCAGCAAGGAAAGACAACAAAACAATATTAAAGGTATAAGGATTTTTAAAATACAACATAAACTGATAAAACAAGTGAGTTCGCAGCAGAGAGGACACATCTTTATTTTTCCAAAGTATTGCTTCAGTTAATAATGCAATCGAAATATCTCGTTTATTTGGCAACATATCTGGACTTAATCTGGGAAAAACCAAAGCAATTTGGCTAGGATCGTAGAGGCGTATGGATGACAAACCCCTTGGCCTAAATTGGACGTACAAATCAACCCTGATGCACTCTTGGAATTTATATTTAGTATAACGAGCAAGGAAGCAACAAGAAAAATGTGGTTAAAGTGTATATGAAGCGAAATCAGTTTTTCAATATTTTGAAAGTTCAGCATTTTTAAGACACCATTCCAAAGTTCGAACCGTGTTTAAAAAAAGGCGATTTTATAACACCTGAAAATTGTGCGATTTTGCTCTCAATTATGGTGTTCGAATCGCACGGCCAAAATATCCTGGTGACGTAGTGTTGTGAACAAGACTACGAGATTGCAATACGATGTGGCGTCTATTGGCTATACACAACATCAATATCCTCGTCGTCATTTGAAGATTCAGAGAAAGCACTCAATTCAGAATCGCTCAACATGTTGTTTGCCTCAGAAACCTTTCTTAGTGATTAATTTTGTCCACAAGACTACGTCACAAGATGAAATTGAACAATAAACTCGTCTCCTGACCATTTCTTGACGGAAAAAAAAAAAAAAAAATTAGTAGTTTTCAGCGCAAAAACCATGACCAAATTTTTGTTTGGGAGAACTTTGACGTTTACAATCGATTTATTTACATATTTCACGGTAAGATTATGCAAAAAAAATCCCTTCATATGCACTTTAAAGAAAATTGACAATCTCACTATCAAACTTGGTACATGGCGAGGCCGTAAACTCTCCCTTTTCGGCAAGTGCCTTATTGCAAAAAGCTAAGTCTGGGAATTTCACAATATTTACATCTATGCAGGACATTAGTTCAGAGGAAACCTCTAGAATAAAGATTTCATTGGAATAAGAAACAGGACAAAATTAAGAGAGAGTCATGTGCCAAGACTGTCCAAAAATATTTCAACACACAGTACACTATATAGTAAAAACCTGCTTATAAGAACCTACAAGCTGAATTTTTGCATTTTAATAACCATATATATAAGAACCCATTCAGCCTGACAAAGAAAAATAGGTTCTTCTATAAAAAAAAAAAAACAAAAAAAACAACAACAACAACAACAACACTCCAGATTTGATGTTCAAATTCTGGATTTTAATTGTGAAAATATTTGTGTACTGCTTTTTAGTCTTAATTACCAATAAAATATTATTCATTGCATATACTTTGCTGTAGTTACAAATACAGTCACAAATACTGTACAATACATTTCAAAATCAAAACAGTTTTATTTAATACAGTGTAATTAAAAAAATACAGACTTTTCTCAATCCTTGACTTATTTATCTCCCTGCGGCGAATCCGGCGAAGAGAGAGGGAGGGCGACATGTTTCATTTGCAGGGATGTGAATCAGAACGTAAATTTTTGGACCAAAAAACATGAATGACATTTTTCCCTTTTTATGTGCTCTGAGCGCGATCGTCGCGACAACAGAATCGATTTTCATCAAAAGGTTTACAAGTACTATCCCCTAACTTAAATGAATGTGCAGTATGTAGCTGTAGTCAGCAATATTGACCAACAGCGAAAGCTGTTTCATTGAGGAACACCTCTGAAAAGCCAAAGCCGTGTTAAAACCGATCGGAAATTATTTGTTTTAGTCCGATTAACCGGCAACTGTCGAGAGAGTTACGCGACACATGCTATAAACGTATTTAGATCTAACTTGTGCCGACGTACAAAATGGAAGACGGAATTAGTCTGAGGGAATTTTCTAAAGCGCTTTTGATTACAGATCATTAAATAACGTGAGATTCTGCGGATGTCGCAGCGAACGGCAGAGAATAAAAAAAAGAGAGTCGTTTTTCAAAAGTCTTTCATCGATCGATGACTGCTTTCAACATAAGTGTGCAAGAAGAACTAAATACTGCGTTTTGATTGACTACCCCAGTGGAAGAGATTTCAATATCTTGCCTGCTCGGGACTATCCGCTATGCCTCGACAAAAATTTTTTTCTCGATAGCCATGCAATAATTCCTTTATTGACTAAGCTTGTTCGGTCAGGATGGCTGGATATTGGCCTTGATCTTTCCTTTTGCGTGTTTATGGACCTCGACTCTGAACTTGGCCAAAATCAAGCCATCTGACCCCACGATAAATTAAGAACCCTTATTTATTGAAGGTTGCAGTTTAGTTCTTTGCTTCAAAAGCTTACATTTTCATTATCAGGGTAAACCGAAACGGAAAACTTTTATGTCTATGTTTCTTTCAAAGCAAACAGCTGTTGAGAAAGAAATTTTTCACGGGGCAGTAACAATAAAACAAAAGTTAGCAAATTGAAATGGATTAACTGTATGTCAACATTTTGTTCATACCATCAATCTTTTTACCCGTAAGAATATATTTTGTAAGAATATCAAGGCTGAAATTGCTAAATTTTCAATAGAAATTTTTTAAGCTAAGAATAAACCCGAGGTTGAAGTCACGAAAAAAAAAAATTAAATAAAAACCGGCGTATAAGAACCTAGAATTTTGGAGCTCGGGCTGAACAGGTTCTTATATTTTGGGGGCATTTTTTTCACATAACAGGCTGATAAGGTTCTTAGTAGGTTATTATTTGCAAAAGTTATTATAGTTAATATAGGTCCAAGAGAAAAGTCCTGTATTTTTTTAATTACACTGTATTAAATAAAACTGTTTTGATTTTGAAATGTATTGTACAGATTTGTGACTGTATTTGTAAACTACAGCAAAGTATATGCAATGAATAATATTTTATTGGTAATTAAGACTAAAAAAGCAGTACACAAATATTTTCACAATTAAAATCCAGAATTTGAACATCAAATCTGGAGTGTTGTTGTTGTTGTTGTTGTTTTTTTTGTTTTTTGTTTTTTTTATAGAAGAACCTATTTTTCTTTGTCAGGCTGAATGGGTTCTTATATATATGGTTATTAAAATGCAAAAATTCAGCTTGTAGGTTCTTATAAGCAGGTTTTTACTATATAGTGTACTGTGTGTTGAAATATTTTTGGACAGTCTTGGCACATGACTCTCTCTTAATTTTGTCCTGTTTCTTATTCCAAATGAAATCTTTATTCTAGAGGTTTCCTCTGAACTAATGTCCTGCATAGATGTAAATATTGTGAAATTCCCAGACTTAGCTTTTTGCAATAAGGCACTTGCCGAAAAGGGAGAGTTTACGGCCTCGCCATGTACCAAGTTTGATAGTGAGATTGTCAATTTTCTTTTAAAGTGCATATGAAGGGATTTTTTTTGCATAATCTTACCGTGAAATATGTAATAAATCGATTGTAAACGTCAAAGTTCTCCCAAACAAAAATTTGGTCATGGTTTTTGGCGCTGAAAACTACTAATTTTTTTTTTTTTTTTTCCGTCAAGAAATGGTCAGGAGACGAGTTTATTGTTCAATTTCATCTTGTGACGTAGTCTTGTGGACAAAATTAATCACTAAGAAAGGTTTCTGAGGCAAACAACATGTTGAGCGATTCTGAATTGAGTGCTTTCTCTGAATCTTCAAATGACGACGAGGATATTGATGTTGTGTATAGCCAATAGACGCCACATCGTATTGCAATCTCGTAGTCTTGTTCACAACACTACGTCACCAGGATATTTTGGCCGTGCGATTCGAACACCATAATTGAGAGCAAAATCGCACAATTTTCAGGTGTTATAAAATCGCCTTTTTTTAAACACGGTTCGAACTTTGGAATGGTGTCTTAAAAATGCTGAACTTTCAAAATATTGAAAAACTGATTTCGCTTCATATACACTTTAACCACATTTTTCTTGTTGCTTCCTTGCTCGTTATACTAAATATAAATTCCAAGAGTGCATCAGGGTTGATTTGTACGTCCAATTTAGGCCAAGGGGTTTGTCATCCATACGCCTCTACGATCCTAGCCAAATTGCTTTGGTTTTTCCCAGATTAAGTCCAGATATGTTGCCAATAAACGAGATATTTCGATTGCATTATTAACTGAAGCAATACTTTGGAAAAATAAAGATGTGTCCTCTCTGCTGCGAACTCACTTGTTTTATCAGTTTATGTTGTATTTTAAAAATCCTTATACCTTTAATATTGTTTTGTTGTCTTTCCTTGCTGCCAAGATCTCTGCTCCCAATATAAAAAGCTAAGGGGAAGGTGGGCAGTCTTGCTTAACACCTCTCGATAACCTAAAGTAGTTTGTTGTATATCCATTATGGGGAACAGAGCTTTAAACATGTTCAATGTTAGAATAAAAAGTCGTAAGCCATAGCGTAATGTTGTTTCCCAAATTCAATAAGTATAAAGTTTTCTGAAAAAAAAAACCTCCATTCCAAACGTATCAAAAGCATTACACTACAGTACAATAATTTACTTAACTCTCCCAAAGGAGTATTCTGAGTTAATTTACAAATCGTAAAAAGAGGGATAAGTAGAAAAAGCTTAAGAAGCAAATTTTGGGGATGTTTTGAGTTTTATCAAACGGGTATTCTTTGCAATATAGCGCCCTTTGACAAGTCGGTCTGATTTGAATTTATGAGAAGTGGAAGTACCTTTTCTATTCTGGTTGAAATAACCTCTGAGGTAATCAACATTAAGAAGCGTGATGGGTCGCCAGTTCGATGAAACTTTTAAATTCGCGTACTCTTTGAGGATAAGTGTAACCACCCCTCTGCGTTGGGAGATACTCAATTCATTGTCTTCAAATGATGCATTCATACTGTCGACGAATTCTTGGCCGATCAGTTCCGGAAGAAACAAAGTGTAAATTCAACAGTAAAGGCATCTTTGAAGGGTGATTTTCTAGTTCTAAGACACATCAAAGCCTTTTCGGCATCTTTCTTACGTTAATTTTCTTTCCAGGAAATCCGTTTGTCCTACGTTAATTCTGTAGGTTAGTACTTAGATTTTCTATAAAATCAAGAAAAGACTTTTCAAAATCACTTCCACGTCTGAAGAGAGTTTCGTACAAATCACGTATCTCTGCAAGAATAACATCATCATTTGAAGTTCCATATCCTCCTTCAACAGTTCCATGCTAAAAAAGGTATTCTTTGGTTTTTCGCCACTTTCAATTCACTTTATCTTTGAACGGAGGATAGCACCGTCTACCCTCTCAACGCATAAATGTGACATAATTTTGTTTTAGCACATTCATTTTCTTGTTGTTCCGTATCAATACAGTTCAATTCAATCCAATTATATTCAACTCACCCAGAACATTATGTACATAAAGTTAAAGTGATTTTACAATATTATTTGACAAAAATAGAAGAGGGGAAAAGAAAGTTTGATAATATGTTGTTACGGTGTAGAGTTTGGGACACCTAAATAGTTAGTAAACTAATCGAGTAGGTGCAAAAAATTTATTACATCATGAGCAAAAGGAACAGACTTAGATAACCGGAATTTTTTTTGTTGAAAAGTATTACTTCTTGTACTAACTACTAACATTAAACTTGCTGAACATATAAACGTAAGAATCAAATCAACGAAAATATGAATGGCAAAACACCCAGTCACATTCAAACATAAAACTTTACAATCATGTACAAAATTTAAACTCCAGCCGTTCGCGCTGGAGTTTATTTTTTCTTCTGGTAACTCAATACGTGACTCCAACTGCCTTTCGAAGTTTCTGACTTTTTTTTTTTTTTTTGCTTTAGTTTTAGCGTATAAGATTGTCAAGCTTCGAAGGCAGAAACCGACACAATGTTGTGTCGGTTTCTGCCTTCACATTCTTCATCTTAGAATATATTAATGATCAAAAGTCGA
>JAHPZR010048768.1:12500-15000 GCA_019787425.1 Platygyra sinensis | reverse complement strand
AAACGGAGAATACAACTTGTGTGGGGACTAATTCGTCGATGGATGTGTAAAAAAGGCAAAAGATTGCCGATTACCGCTAACTTTTAGGAGCGAAAATTTTAGGCAGTGGGGGCAGGTAAGCGGGAAAAAAATCCCGGCCCGTGGGCCGTAATCGTAAAAAGCTGGACCCGGTCACGTGTGGTAAGATTAGCCAATCAAATTCGAGGAGGATTTAAAGGCCATCCCGTTTTAATAAGTATATATTTATTTTGATTCTTATTGTTACCGACACGATTTTTTCAAAAGTGTGATAAATTGTGTCTGACCTCCACAGGTTGCCCGAGCGGTGGCAATCAAATCTTGAAGTGGGATCCCCATGATGCTGCCAGTTTTTCAAAGGGACCAAGGCGGTATAAGTCAGCAATTCTTGATTCCATTGCCTTGCTTTTTTGAAAAAATTTACGCCAAAGAAAATCTATTTATTCTCTAAGTTGATTCCTGATATTTATAGTTTGTAAGTCTTCTTGCCCTCCCGGTCATTCACAGGAGTGAAGAGGACGAGTCAGTGAGTAATTTTGATATTTCGTTTTTCGTTTCAGATATCGTGACGCAACCAGGAAAACGCTCTACGTTGTACATATGAAAGGAAACTCTGCGAGATCCTCTTTGATTATTACTACAAGCCGCGTGGAACCGAAGAAAACCTTTTACTACCAATTGCTTAGTAATTCCTATTGATTCAAACTCGAAAACAAGAGGGAACCAAATTTCAGATGCTTTTTGGGGTCGCTAACCAGTTTTCAAGGAGGAGAGAGAAACTCATTCTGTGTTTCTCAACAAAAGACGGGCCAACAGGTGTCAGATCTACTCAACGAAGGGCGCGTGAAACAGGTGGGACTTGCAAGCTGACGGCACGGGCAAAACTTCGACTCTTTAGAGATTATTAGCTCTAAAAGGTGTTTCAACGTTGTTTTAACAACGAAAGTGGCTTTTTTGGAGCATCTTATCAACCAATCCCCAAAGAACGTTTATAGAATAGAGGTAATGTTTCTTCTGTTAGTGTTTAAGTGTGCAGAAGCCGAGGTTTTTTTCGTTTGTTTTTAAAGTTTGAGCTGGAAAACCTCCTTTGTATTGTGAGTCGGCCAATGAAAAGTTGACTCTTTGAAACAACTGATCAGGTTTGAGGCTTTATATTTGATTGCTGTTTTTGTATAACATAATTTGCAATGATCATTCATGTCTTTCTACGCACTCGCGGGGCAGTTTAGAATTTATAATATATTTTCATAATATTTCACGTGCAAAAAAAAAACATTTACAGTTTTGCCAAAACAAAATATCATTAATGTCTTAAATTCTTTCATTAACTGGAAAAAGTTTACTAACACGATAGGGGTAATACTGGGTCTTGGTCCGAAGAATTTTTTCTATCCCTGTTTTATCTTTCCTCACATTTGCACTGCGCATCCTTTCTGCGCATAATTTATGGCGTCATTTAGCGCGCCCTCGTGTACGCGCATATTGAAAACATGGCGGATTTGTCTTGATATTGAGCTCTGTCAGTTGGGAAATGGCCATAGCTCACCAACGAGCACGGGCACCCTAACTTTTTTCCAGTCATTGTAATCAACTTATCATAGACTTTGCTTGAGGAAAGACTAATCTGATTTCTATTGCTGAAAGTTGAATAAATAACGAAAATAGCAGGTAAACTGTGGTCTTTTCTATTTTGCCGTATAGTAACCATGTCAAGAAATTTGTTTGAAATTTTAATCAAGAATTCAGCTTTCTGTCTAAATCAAACTTGAAAAGTTTATTTGTGTCCCACACAATGTATTGACTCCAGTTTAATGCGTGTTCTCACGAGTCTCGGTCACAAAAATTTACAATAATTACTGAGAATTCGTTCTTCTAATAAGCATTAAATAATGCCAAAATGGGTCATTTTCAATGCCTCAGTGCTCCTTAATGAGTATGGGCACCGTCTTTTTTTATTTCAAAATTGAAGTTCTCATATGATAAATATTCAGTGGGCAAAGTTTTGAACGAAAATCTATTGTCAGTTTTATTTCAGGGGAATTACTTTAAATGAAGCAATACTGCTTATGTTAATACATGAAGCTTTGCTTTCAAGATAAAACTTTGCGTCTCCAAGTAACCAAGACTTAATTCTGTATGAAGATGATTCGAATTTTTGACGCGCAACCAGTAAAAGTGCCCCATTTTAAGAGCCCGCTGACGCGTAAACAAGCACGGTGACCCCATTTTTTTATTGCATTTTTTTAATGTTCATATCATGAATGCTAAAGTTTGATAGTGGAACAATTTCAAAGGAATTACCTTAACTTAAACTAAATCTTTAGAATACTGCAAAGAAATTCCACGACAAACTTAAGAACCGTCAATGTATATCAGCCATTTAGCAAACATGAATTGACCCTACAAAATCAACGCTTTGTTGTTTAATAATGGGTTTGAAGCATGCTATAAACGTTGTTATTATAAGATCTAATGAGGAAGA
>JAHPZR010048768.1:0-7500 GCA_019787425.1 Platygyra sinensis | reverse complement strand
TATTGTTAATTCCCTGCGGGACATGGGAGTAATCCAATTGGTGACCCAGTTCGATTTCTGAACTGATTTTCTCGCATGGAAATGAGGTTGCGGTGCTCCTGTGACCAGAGGGTTAATTTTTTTTTTCTCCTCGGCGCTTTGCGCCTAGTTAACGCGGCTTCGCCGCGAAATATCGGATCAGAAAGAGAAATATCCTCTGGAACCCAGGGGTAATCTTACTGGTGCCATCTAAACGAATCAGCTAATCCATCTTTTCCGCAGAAAAAACGTTTTATTTTGGAATATTATCAAAAACAATGCCCTTTAATCTAATTTTATTGGAACTATTTTCCATAGTTATTAGAAAAAATTATTTTTGTGGGGGACTGCAGAAGAAGCCAAACACTTCCTAAAATCCAAGGCCTGCAATCAAAACTTAGATTAAATATGAAACGGAAAAAAAATATCAACCAATAAAACTTTCTTTGGAAACAAGAAATGGGTTGCCCCATTCCAAATGTAATTATTATTTATGCCCTTCTTGTTTTATTTTCTTTTTTTTATCATTTTAATAGGAATGTACCTTTTTTTGTTTGTTTCATCGTAAGTAGCAGATGTAATCGTGTAATATTGCAAGTAGTGTATAAATCGGTATCGTAAGGTTTAACCATGTAAATTAAAATGTCGTTATTTTTGTTGCTCATTGTTACAATATGGATGTAAGTATCGTATAATTTTTGTAAGTAGAGTATAAAAATTGGGATTGTAAAGTTGGAATGAGTAATCAAATTGATTTGTAATGTTGGTAATGTAAATTGTATTATTGTAAGTAGCACCTGTAATTTAAAAAAAAAAAGGGCGCGTTCGTTTTGGGATCAATCCGGAATAAGAAAAATTGGAATAATGCGAGTAAGCGGTTGTTTTGTTGGGAGGTCCTTCTCATTCCGGAAATATATTCTTATTCCGGAATATCCCACACTAACGCGCCCTTAGTCACTAATCGTTCACACTTTTTCCCGCCGCTTTGGTTCAGTGGATTTTGTGTGTCCCTTTGTGATTAGCCGAGTGGATTACTTCCTGGTTCTATGACACTCTATTAACAGTGTTGTTTCACAAAACTTTTGGCAAAACGGTTTTCCAAAAAGTTCGTTTTGAAATTCCCGAAGTTTTTCCGCTACGAAACCTGGAAATTTCATTTTACGTAGTTGTCAATCAAATTGTGAAACTTGGGAACAAAGTTGCGAAATTTCTCGCCGAGCTTCGTTGTGAAGTTAACAAGTTCACTGCGAGAGAAGTTCGCGTCATTCAGGGTAATTGTTTCGGAATTTTCCTTATGCGTTGTGGTTACGTCGATTAGGAATTACTGATTTTAAAAATGGGTTATAAAACGTTTGCGAATGGAATTTTCCCGGATGTAATCCGGACACCTGCCTAAAAATTAGAATACAATTTCCGTTCGTGTTGTTTTTATTCTCGAGAAACTTCAGATAGAACTTCCACGCATAGCGGTTTAAAAGTATTTTAGATTTAAATCTATCAGAGAAAAAAAAACCTTTTTTCAGGTCATACACCCTTCTAGAAATAGCGTGAAAAAACAGTACATTTCAATAGTCGTGTTTGTTGAACTTCTGTAATTTACAATACTATTGTGTAAACAAGATGCTAGTCGCACCGTCCGTCTGTGATGTGGAGGTCCCTCTGTAACCTCTCAAATATTTATTTACATTTCAGAAGTAAACATCATAAAAAAAAGTCTTGCTTGGTTGAGGAATTTTCTTCATTTTGTTTTAACAACTACAACCGAACGACGCGAACTTCGCAAACTTCCCAACGAAATTCAGCGTGAAATTCACAAACTTCGTTTCGAAGTTCACGATTTTGATTGACAACTACGTAATGAAAATTGCCAGTTCATAGCGAACTTCGGGAATTTCAAACGAACTCCGGAAACCGTTTGTCAAAAGGTTCCTGTGAAAGGCACTGTAAAAACCGAAACCAAAGCAATCCCTCCAACCAATCACAAAGGACACAGACAATCCAGTGGAGCCAATCAAAATCCGAAAGCACATGCATGTAACCGGACATAAAACGTGGCACTTCCCTTGGTTGTTACCTCTGATTGGCTGAGAAAATGACGCGAGCTTTTTTCAACCTATCAGTAATCATAGAAATGAAAAACCCAAGCAAACTCGACTTTCTTTCAACAACCAAGTGAAAACGTTTCTGTTTTCTACTTAAGGCGGCGAAATACAAGATACAAAAACCTCAAACTTGTCGCGCAACATTGTTTCGTTGCAAGTTTTTCGTCGATGTTTCCCGTTTTTCACCTTGCGTGATCAACTTTGACCGGCAACAAAAACATTTGTTTGCGGGTTGAAGAAATGCGGCGCGCTGATTGGTTGATTTGCTAGGGCACGAGCAGATTTGTTGCGCGACAAGTTTGCGAGTTTGATGAAAAACGAGCAAACAAGGCCAAAATTTGTTGCTCAAAAGTAGACCCGCGCTCTACTTTTCGCAACAAACTTCTTTCAACCCGCAACAAAATGTTTTTGTTGCGCGACAAGTTGATTCACGCAAGGTGAAAAAACGGGAAACATCGACAAAAACTTGCAACGAAACAATGTTGCGCGACAAGTTAAGGGTTTTTGTATCTCGTACTTCGCCGCCTTTACATACCAAATAAATAGTTTTTCAAACAACTGTTACCTGAAAGTAGTCTTGTACCGTGGGGCAATTCACTTTGCACTGAGAACATCCTGGTTCACCTCTAACAAGTGACACGAAAGAAATAAAGAAGAACGGATTAACAAGCTGTACTGGGCAGTATCAACTGAAACTAATTCCAAGTTGAACAACAAGACAAATTATGCCCATCTTAACCACTCTTAAATCTCACATGCAAATATACAATCACTGAAAAACATGTGCTAAGGATGAAACGCAATTGCTCCATCATTTGCATGATCTCAGTGGCAACTGTGTCCACATATCACACAATTATGTCTGTATTTACTGATGAGGATATTGAGGATCAAGCGACCAGTCCATGATTATAGAGGTTTATTTATTATTTTTGTACTAATTTACAAACACAATATAAACAGGAAAAACTAAGCAAAATAAAAAAGACGAAAAGACTAAAATTACAGCACAGTAGTACTTAACAATTATTTCCTCGAGCCCGAATGGGCTATTGACTCAGAGGCCCATGAGGGCGAGAGGAATAAACTGTTTTAGTAAAAATCCAACTAGTTGGTCAAAAAAAAAAATCGAGCCGCAAAAATATCTTTTCGCCAGTTAAAAGCCATGTGTTTTGGTTTTCAAAGCCGGTGCTTTTCGCTACTAGTGGGCTATAACAAATAGCCTGCTAGTAGCTCAACAATCAGAACGCAGCATTGATAATAGACCACTAGTTGGATTTTACTAAAATATGATAGTCGAGACTACTTATATTCCGTTAGTTTACATAGCTAAAAACAATTACAGTTTGTAAATGTTCCAGTTTCTTTTTGTTTTTTAAAAGTTTCGAAAAGGCAGCTCTACTAACGCTGCACTTGCTACATATGTTCCGTATGGTAAGCACGGACCCAAAAAAAACCATGAACCACTATTTACATTGTTTACTTAGTTAACAAAAACAAAGAAATCACACAACCAATGCATGTTAAATAATATGTTGAATGGAATTTTGGAAAGCAGTGATAGAATTGTTTTTCAACGTCATTTCTTTCTGTATATTTAATTTTTTCTTTAGAAGTACGAGATAACTGTCCGAAAGAGAGCTTCTCGTCGTGTCAGTAAGCTCCAGTATACACAAAATTTCGCAATTATAAGTACAAGCAGTATCTCTGTTCTGTTTACGTCAAAAAACACCGTGTTGAAATCATACTGTATGATAAAGTTTAGTTTAGTATTTCGTTTTTTTATTGTCCACCAGTTTTGAAAGGTCTTCCAAAAGGCTTTATAACAAAAACTTATAACAAAAAGTTTTGTTTATAACAAAAGTTTAACGTAACATAGAGCTGCCGCATAAAGGAAGTATTTTGTATGGCCACAACAACAACAACTTTATTTCACTCCATTGCTCGAAAAAAAAATGAATTTACAATGATATATCAAAGGAAAGATAAAATGATAGGGGTGCTTGCTACCCGAAATAACCTAAAAGTTAAAATGCCTAGCAATCAGTTAAAAAGAAAAGCTATTTTACATGTTTAGGTGATCTGATGGAGAGGCTTTACTATCTGATTACGACAAAGACTTCAAACCACAAACCTTTGAAGACAAATGATGTCGCCGTCCATGAGTTCTTCAACTCCCTGTTAAATAACACACATCCTTGTGTCAAGCTTTCTTTATTCAAAAACATGTTCGACTTCAGCAAGACAAGCATAAAGTTACGGGACCAGTCAAAAAATCTTTACATACCCTTTCAAAGGAGATGTTTAAATCCTTGATTTCCTTCTACATACGTCGTTTTTACTTCCTACAATTCCCAAACACACAGGAAGGTTGCTTGTGCGAAATTCAGGCAAAAAAAATACATTTAGGAAAAAATGGATTGGAAGCAGTGCCAGCATTCTTATCTCACCTCAAACATCTTCACTGGCGTTCCTGGCGGCAAACCAGCTCGCTCACATAACATAGGAACAACATCCGCCTAAAAAGTACATATAGAAAGTCTTACTTGATGGCAAACATTGACGTCTGTATGCAGGTTAACGAAGGGAAAGAAGCCAAAAAAAAAAAAAAAAAATGAAATGTTCATTTAAAAAAAACCCACAGAAATCTTCTCACTTACCAAACTTCGTCGACAGGGGTAACGTACAGATGGACCCACAGAACACAGTGTTTTTTTCAACAGGGTCATAATGGTTTGAAGAATAACAATACATCATCTGTGATGGGAGATGTTAAAATCATTAGATCGCCCGCACACAATCAGGTGTTTTAAATTCACGAAATCAAAGAAACTAAATACAAAAACCATAAGGAAATATCTGTAAGCGAAGAAAAACAAAGTTTGACTTTCCGTCAAAGAGTCATAATGATTATAAACCAGTAATTTCACGTACTTGATTTGTCGAACACTGGCAATCCTACTTTTCCTTCCTCTGCGAAAAAAACACCAAACAAACAGGTTTATGTCAGATAGGGAAATTACTAATTAACTTTTTTTATTTTTTCATGAATGTTTTTGTTTTCTCAGCTTAGTTGCGACATTACCTGAAGTCAATTACAGAAAAGTCGACTTTTTAAAACTGAGTGATGGACGTTTGTTATCTCAGCCAATCAGATGCAAACTTCAAGGCGGTGACAGATCAGCTCACGTGACATTTCCCGTGCATGGCCTCGTTAACATGCTACGTGTTCTGGTGGAATGTATGTGGTATCCCACACTATTGTCATCGGCTCGTTAATGCAAATGAATTGCAAAGATTGCATTGCATTCTGGATCAACGTATCCTACACATGTACCCTTGAGGTACCTATTTTTCTTCGAGTGCTGATAAGGTTAATTTCACTTAGATAAAATTTCCTGCATATGATGTGGCTTCGATTGTCACGGTTTCATTATTAGTACGGTCAATTAAAAAACTGTGGGACTTAATAAAAATGTCTAACAGAGACATGACAAAGAAAACGTTTTACCACGGTCAAGTTTGTACAGTGAATGCTCCTCAAAACCAAAATTCTTACCAGGATCAACCGTCTCTACAAAAATACACCACTGTGATCCGTCAACTAACTGACCCAGCTAAAAAGAAGAGAAAAACACGATTTCAAAAATAGATAATTCATATTACAATATCAGTGCAACACCCCTTGAGCTGGTTTGTGTACTCTTATGGCTTCACTGTTAAACCTCACCGTCTTATCAAAGCTTCCTTCTATATCTAGTAAGCTTGGTCTTGTTGTACCATTACTTCTTGGCTTGCAGTGGCCAGGGTCTAATTTGATTGACGGGATAGCCCTGCAACAAGGAAAAAAAGATCAGGAATCGTTAAAAAGTGAACCAACATTTAGACGTTTTTTTTTCATTTGAGTCCAATATGTTCATTAAGTACTAACTAAACATATTTTTTCAAGTTTCAAACGAATTAGACGAAACATTTCGGAGATATTGGAATGTTAAAATCACTGATATTCATTATCCCTCATAATCGTAGAGCGATCGGGAAATTGTCGGAAGTAAAACTTGTGACGTCACTGTTGGTGAGCTCACAAAACCACTCAAAATCCAAAGTTAGCACTTTCAACTTTCCCCAGGATCCGAAACTAAAAGAGAATGGCTTATAAAAAACAAAAGCAGTTGCAAACTGCGTGTGGATGCTGGTGGTGAAGATTGACGGCATTGAAAGAACTTTATTAGAAAACCGTTTTACCAAAGAAACCTGTTTGCCTTTCAGTATGTCTGGAATTTCCACAATTTACAATTACAAGCAATGTTGTGTAAAACACATGAAGCAGGAACTGATTTCTTGAGCACATTCTTCACTTTTGATCTCAATTTTCGAAATTTTAAAGGCTGGATAACTTTTCGCGTTGATATTCTAGATGGTTCTCTATCAAAATCTGTGATTTTTACTGCTAGCCGCCTGAACGATGTAAAACAAAAGATATTGCAATAAATGAACTAATACGAAAACGTTTATGGACTCGTAGCTTCGCACAAAATCTCGTGATCTCCAAATTTTTTAAACATGGACTTTCGGTAACTTAAATTAAATATCTAGGCGCAGAA
Source organism: Platygyra sinensis (assembly GCA_019787425.1). Lineage (NCBI taxonomy): Eukaryota > Metazoa > Cnidaria > Anthozoa > Scleractinia > Merulinidae > Platygyra > Platygyra sinensis. The sequence goes on along the minus strand of JAHPZR010048768.1, from coordinate 776 downwards.
AGAAAAACATAGCATTGTGTGGTGATTTTGGAGACAAATTGTATGGGGAAAAAGTAAAACTTTCAATTGTGTGGAGAATTGCGCGGGGTTATTGAGGTTCTTGCCAAGTCCTAAGAGTAAATCTGCATTGACAGTTAAGCCAAATTTATTTAACCTGTAGTTCAAACACACTTAGCAGTCTTGGCAATCGCCAATTCTTTCAGAAAACTGTCTGACTGCGTGTTGCGTGACACGAACTAGACGAATGAATACCAAACTAAATAACAAAACAGAATGCCACATCTTCCCTTTATAAACGAGTTTCTTTTAAAAAATACTAGGCGCGTGTTCTACAGCATCCACAATGAAAATCGGGATTGACTTTATTGCGCCCTCAAAGCATTTGCGCGTTTGTGCAGAACACTTCACCTAAGACAGCTTCAAACAAAACATTGGGATTTGTTGGGACCCTCCTTGAAGCTTCGTCAACTTGTACTCAAAGAAAGTCGCGGTACCGACGATTTTGAAATTTTTGATTTCTTAAGTGTGCATAGCCGGCAATTGGACCAACAAACAACGAAAAACAAAGCGAACAATGCACGCCGAAACAGCGGGCGAAATCATCGGCTTATTTTTCCAAGTAAGTTAAGATTTGTATTTAGATCCAAAAACCTTCCCATGAACAACGCACTAACGCAAGAAACGCAGCAATGTTCAAGAGAACAGTGACGTCACAAGGAGAGTCTCATTTCCATAAACGTGCGCGGTCATTTTGGAAACGCTTTCGTTAGGCAATC